>PVJO010011108.1:0-63523 GCA_004026905.1 Hystrix cristata
GTGTGTGTGTGTGTGTGTGTGTGTGTGTGTGTTTGTGTGTGTGGCTGGAGACTGAACCCAAGGCCTGGGGTGTGCTAAGTAAGCGGCTGTACCATTGAGCCACAGCCCCCCCCCCGTCTTCCTGTGTATTTATTTATCTATTTACTAAAGCAGGTTCATGGTGGAAGAATTACAAAACTGCAGACAAGCAAAATAAAAGAGAAGCAAATCTACCCACGTCACTGCTGGCTCTTTCTCAAAGGACTAAAGATGGAACACAGTCACAGAACCTTCGCGTGCAGACCTTCTCACTAGGAGGAGTCAGGTGGGTCCCATCCTCATTTTACAGACAGACAGACCTCCAATCAGGCCTCCCCGCCGAAGCGCCCTGAATCTCCAGGTTCTCATCTCTCCGGAGCAGCGTGGGCATCACCTTCTCCAGTAAAAGAAAAATCAGCACCTTCGCTGCAGCAGGACTCTGCCCTCCCCCAGACTCCATCCATCTTATCTCCTGAAAAACTCCCATCTGCCCTAGAAAGAGGAAAAAATAAGCCTCTCTCCACCCAGCTCCACCCCCACAAGTCTCTGGATTTGGGGTTAATTCCGCAGACTGGAGACAGAAGAAAGACCGACTATTGTTTTGTGTGATTAAGAACACACAATGGCCATGAGATGTGCACTGAGAGTCAGCCCCCACCATGGAGAATTCTAGAAGACGCATTTGGAGCTGTGGAGTCTGGGTCCTTGGGAGAGATAGGCGGCCAGGCAACAAGGGCGGGGACACCAGAGATAATTGAGGGGTGGGGAGCAGACCCAGGCCAGGCGGGGATAGAGCCCAGGAGTTCTGGCTAGGACGGGTCCTTTCAGGAAAGGCAAATGGAGGCGGAAGAGTGAGTAGTCTAAGGAACTGCAGCTGGGCTGTCGGATGGAAAAACAGTGTGAGCCACAGCTGGAAGTTTAAATGTTCTAGCGGCCGAATTAAAAAGTAGCAGATCTGTGACACGGGAGATTGCGCTTACAAATAAACAGCTTCTCCTTGGTCTTAGCAATCGGGGATCCCGAACTCAAGGGCCCTCAGTGCGTAGAGAAGTAACTAAAATATGCCGAACAGCAGAGTAGAAGCAAATTTCACACTTGTTAAAAATGCCACAAACAAAACGCTTTATGTTTCTTACTAAAGCTTCTGTGTAGGGCAGTAAGGAACAGTAGAGACGTGGCAGATTAGAGAAAATACACCCAATCTGAATGAGTGCTGGCAGACCCTGCCTCACGGCTATGCGGAGTCACTGGACAAGAGCTTCTGATTTTTTGAAAGAAGCTGAATGTTGGGATTTTTAAACATTGACAATCAATTCAAATTTTACTAAATTAAAAAATTGGTTGGTCCCTTTTTTTGTTTTAGGCAGGGTCTTGCCATGTAGTTCAAGCTGGGCTTGAACTCACTATATAGTCCAGGCTGGCCTCAAATTTAGGCAATCCTCCTGCCTCTGCCTCCCGAGTGCTGGGATTACAGGTGTGCGCCGCCAGTCCTGGCAAAATTGGTCCTTTAAACTCTGCATCCTGTTTTACAGAAAAGGAAACTGAGGCTCTGGGTCCTTAAATATTTCCCCAGTTCACAGCAAAGACCAGTAATTGGCTCAGTGGTTTCGCATTCCAGGTCATTTCTGCTAGGAAGCTAATAACCAGCAATGACTATTCACTTCTACTATTGAGGGTCCGCCAAGTGCCAGGTTCTGTGCTAACCATACCAGGATGACACCACAAAGGCCTACTGTTAGGACGCCAGATTTAACTAAGGCTCAGGAAGATGGAGAAAATTGCTCCAAATCACACTGTGGGTCTTGAACCCGGGTCTATATATTTTGTTTGTTCCTTTGTTTTGCATTACTGGGGATTAAAGCCAGGGCCTCGCACTGAGCTACATCCCCAGCCCTCTTTTTATTTGAGACAGGGTAGCTACGTTTCCCAGACTGAGCTCGAGCTTACAATCCTCCTGCCTCAGCCTCCCAGAGTGCTGGCTGGGATGGCAGGCGTTGCACCACCATGGCTGACTCTGACTCCTTATTTGATTATAAAATTCTAGATGCTTCCTCTTGCTACAGTCCCTTTCACCTGACCAAGCAGAAGAATCCCAGATGCTAAGTAGCGTGGTTTTACCTGGGGCTGTTCTGCAGGGCAAGGAGCTCAGGAGAGTGCACCTCCTCCTGCACTTCAGCGCTTGTTTAACCCAAGTGCCTCTATGACATCATTCTTGTAAATGGGCTTCTAGGTAGGATTTCATTTGCGGATAGAATGCCAGTGCTTTTTAGTTCTTAATTTTAAAAAACATTGATCTCTCCATGGTCTCTTCATTTATAGATGAGGAAACTGAGACCCAGGGACCACAAGTGCCTGAGACCCCTCTGCTGGTCAGGACAGAGCAGGGACCAGGTCCTGGGTCTCCTGCTGCTAGAGCTGAGCCTGACCCGACAGCTGCCCCAGCTCTGTCCTGGAAGGACACCTGCCTCCAAAAGTCTTGATGCCTCCCCCACCCCTCCTTTGGTCTGTTTGGATAACTTTTTGACCCGTTCCTCCAGGAGCCCTCCCTGAGGCGTGGCTGTGTCTGCGCCTGTCCCAGGGGATCCTGGAGCTTTGGCAGTGCAGCAGCCAGGGCTGGTCGGTCCCCCGGCAGACAGTCATCAAACAGTGGCTGTCTGGGTGGAGGGAGCCCTGTTTACCCAGGGCAGGGCCTGGACAGGGGCTGCCACCTCCTCCCCAGACCCCTGGCCTGTCCAGCTGCTCAGCAGCCTGACTCAACAGTCCCCATCTGTATTTGCTCAGTCTACAAATATTGGACTACTGTGTGCCCAGCACCGCTCTCCTTGCTGGGATGCAGCAGCCTCTAATAGCGCCTGCACTGTGGCAGGGAACCCAGAGGACAAACAGATCACCAGAGCCTTATTTCAGAGCTGTAGAGGTTCATAGGATGGGACAGGCTTAAATCTGGGCCATCAAAGAAGGCCTCTGAGCAGAGGACAGTTGAGCTGAGATCCAAAATATGACAAGAAATTGGTCATGGGAAGAACTGAAGAGAAGGCAACCCCCGAGGGAAGGAAGGCCCCGAGGCGGGTATGCGATTAGTGAGACTGAAGGATAACAGAAAGGTCTACATGGCAGTCTTGGAGAAAGCAAATGGGGAGAGAGTCAAGAGAAACCACCTTTGGGGACAAAGAAAAGTGCTCAGCTTTGACTTCTGAAACAAAGCCCTGGAGAATCTGCCGCACGGATCTGAAACCAGAGTATTCTGCACTCCTTGGGCTCTGCTGATCCCCTCCGTGACTTTCTGTGCCAACTCACGTTTTCAGGTACATTCAAAAGTATAAAATAGTGTTTCACTCCCTTTTCATTCTAATGGAGTGTCAAATCAAAACCGGTTATGTACCCAGTTCAAAAAGTCAGATGCTACGAGGCTCATGATAGCAGTAGTTGCCCACCCACTCTTCCCAAAATCCGATTTCCCCCAACCCAGAAGCACCCACCTACAAGGGTTGAACTGGACCTTTTCCCCTGGTGCTTTCGTCTGTATTTCTAGGTGTCATAGTTAGATTGCTACTTCTTGTTTTTTTTCAGTTTTAGATATATTACATTAACGCCCTGGTAGAAATGATCGTGTGTAACTGTGTCCCGATTTGGAGATCAGTCAGCATTACTGTTTTCATTTGCAGAAACACATGACTATCGTTAGAGTTCAACATTGCCAGCATTACTGTCGTCCAAAGCTGCCGTCATTGTGAGCCTGGGACTTCCTCTTCACTAACGCTCCCCACGACATTACATCTGAACGATGCTAACACTATACAACCAGCGTGACCCTCTGCAGTTTGTGGAAGACTGTGGCATCCATTATCCCTGTCAGCCAAGCTATCTGGAGGGACATGCAGAATCAGCATTATTAATCCCATTTTCAGAGAAGGACGTGGAGTCCAGAAGGATAAAGAAAACTCCGTCTATTGCAGTGGGATGTAGAGGTTAGAATAAAACACATCTTCTGCTAGGAAGGAAGGAGTTGGTGGTGGAGGGGTGGGGGTTCCTGGACAACTGTTTGGGCTCGTTTGTTACATCCGTTAGTATTTTTCTTTCTGATACAAAGTGTGGCTTTGAGTCCTAGCTCTGCTCCTCATGGGCTATGTGATTTTGGGCAAGGTATTTAACCTCCCTGTGCCTTGTTATTACTCCTGAGAAGTGATCAGATGACAGCAGCCACCTCAATGAGTTAATTTTTATTAAGTGCCAAGAACAGTGTCTGGCTCAGTAAATCTATAGAAGTGAAAAAATAACCAAGAGCTAGAAAACGGAAAGCAAGACCCAGACTTATGCCTTCCGACACCCAGCTCAGTGTCTGGTCTCGAACCCCAGTGTGTGCTCCTCGTCATAGTTTCTTCCATAGCTGCCTATGACCTCTACCTTATGTACCTGTAATAGTACATTTTTCAAGAAAGGTAACAAGCCGGGCATGGTGGTGCACACCTGTGATCTCAGCACTCGGGAGGCTGAAGCAGGAGGATTGCTGTGTGTTCAAGGCCAGCCTGGGCTACACAGTGAGGTCAAGGCCAGCCTGGACTATATAGTGAGAACCTGTCTCAAAAAACCAAAAACAGCAGCAGCAACAACAAAAAGAAATGAAAACAAGTCAGTTAATTGTCTTTTTTGGGGGGAGGGCTCTGGGGATCGAACTCAGGGCCTTGCACTTGCTAGGCAAGTGCTCTACCACTGAGCTAAATCCCCAACCCCACAAGTCAATTAATTGTGCGAAGAGCAAATATTGCTGAAATTTTTTGTTCAGCACTCTAAGGATATGGAGTGTTGTATGTTAAATGATTCAGAGTCCTAAAAATTTGAGACAATGCTATTTAATAATTTTTAATGCATTGAATTATACTCTAGGAATAATATATCTGCTTGAAAACAAAACAGTGTCCTTCGAGGGCCCACTGCTTGAATGTGTAAATGAAGTTTCATTGGCAAACAGCCACGCTCATTCATTTATTTGTTGCCTCTGGCTGCATTTGCGCTACAACAGCAGAGCTGAGTACTTTCCACAGATCTCATCTGGCCTGCAAAAGTCTAAAATATTTACTGTCTAGTCTTTTACAGAAAAAAGTTGCTAATCTCTCTACTAAAGTTATAATTCAAAAGCCATAAGTTTAAGTTAAATATCCCTCTATTTACAGTTCAACTTGTTCCACACAGCGGGGGAGGGAGGGATTGTTAACAATTTCAAATTCCCAACATTTTACTTTGAAAAATTTCAAGCCTTATTAAAGGTTGAAAGATTAGAGCAGTGAACATTGAAGTATCCATTCACCTAAATTCACCGATTGGCAGTATTTTGTCACTTTCACTTCATCACTTTGTGTGTGTGTATGTATGTTATCCGTGCACATTTTATTAAAGCATTTAATCTAAAAAACTGCATATGCAAATTAGTTATACATATTTGGGGGGTGTAACTCAGTGGCAGAGGTGGTCAACTCTGCACCAACAAATCCAGGTCCTCCCCCTTCCATAGTGAAGGTTATTCCTGGAAAGGAGCAGTCCAACGAAGGACCACATATCCCGGATTCCTGGGGCCCTACAACTGGTTCTTAACGGGGGCTGAGTAAAGTGTTAAGTGGCTCTCTGGCCAGGGCCACTTCCAGGGTTCCTGGATGACCGTTTGACAGAAGTAAATAATGTCCAACACATCTTTGGGGTTTGCTTGTTACATCAGCTAACGCTGCCCAAACTAACACAACCCAATAAATTATGTGAAATATTACTGAGTCGAGATCAATTTGAAGCACACTAGTTGGGCCCTCCGGTTCTTCAAACATCTGTGGACCATGGAGTCCTTTCCTGAAATGTTTCATTCAGTCAAGATGGAGTGGCTCTGATTGGACCAGACACTAGAACCCGACCAAGTGAATCCCTCCCCGACCCACCTCGAAATGAGCCCTCAGGCATCTCTCTGGCCTCCTCAGTGCATATCGTGTGACAGCCTCTGAGCCAGGTCACTCGCTGCCACACTTCTGTTTCTTAGAGGAACAGCTGGAGTGGGAGCAGAAGGACCGAGTAAGGTTGCAATCAGCCACCCAGAGCCCGAGCATCACTCACATCTCCCCCCGAGGCAGGTCTGTCCCCTCCATTTCTGAACCCATTCTTGGCTCTTCTTCTGCCAAGGGGCTATTCAGGCCAAACTCTGCACCGCCCCACAGGCACACACGTGAGAACACACCCTGGGCTCAGAGGGCACCCGGCGGCTGGGAGAGAAGACTGCCCTGGCCTGCCCGCCAGCTGGGTGCCTCCCGGAGCCGGTTATATTTCTCTCCTTCGCTTCTGTTTGTCTCACGACAGCTAAAAATATGCTCAGCATATAGCAGGATGCGATGCCTTGCACACAGTAGGTACACACTCTATGGGTGGACTGATAACAACAATAGAACAAATGCCCACGGCCAACATCCATTCATAAAAACCCTGACAAAAATAGGTGTAAAAGGACCTTTATCTCAAAATGATAAAAGTCATCTGTGATACACCTACTGCTACCAATCTATTAAATGGGAAGAAACTGAAAGCTTTTCCTCTAAAATCAGGAACACAATAAGGAAGTCCACTGTCACCACTAATGTTCAACATAGTATTCAAAATTTAGCCAGAGAAATCAGGCAAAAGAAAGAAACGAAAGGGATATGTATAGGAAAGGAAGAAGTCAAACTATCCTTATTCACGGATGATGTGATCCTTTACACAGAAGACCCCAAAAGTTCCACTGGAAGACTTCTAAAACAAATAAATTCGGCAAGGATGCAAAATCAACACACAAAAATCAATAGCATTCCACTACAATAATGAACCCAACAAGAAAGAAATTAAGAAAACGATACCAATCATGAATAGCTTCAAAAAATTAGCTACTCAGGAATAAAGGGCAGTGAAAGATTTCTATAACAAATATTGCGGTAATTGAAAAAGGCCATGTAAGAGGACTTCAGAAAATAGAAAGATATTCCTTTTTTCTGGATAGGCAGAACCAATATTGTCAAAATGCCCATATTTCCAAAATTGATCTATAGATTTGATGCAATCCCAATCCAAATACCAACAACATTCCTCACAGAACTAGAAGAAACAATCCTAAAATTCATATGGAGCCAGAAATGATCCAGAATAGCAAAAGCAATCCTGGGTAACAAGAGCAAAGTAGGAGGCATCACAATCCTGATTTTAGGGTGTATTACAAAGCTCAAGTAATAAAAACAGACTGATACTGGCACAAAAACAGATATATGGATTGATGGAACAGAATAGAAGATGCAGAAACAACCCCAGACACATTCAGCCATCTGATCTTTGACACAGGGGCCAAAAACACACTCTGGAGGAAAAAATAGCCTTTTTAGATTTTTTTTGTTTTTGTTTTTGGTACTGTGGATCAAACTCAGGGCCTTATGCTTGCTAGGGTTAGATGGACACCTACTTTGTTGGTGGGAAGGCAAACTAGTACAACCAAAATCAGTATGGAGAATCCTCAAAAAACTAAAACTAGAAACTCCAATCCAGCTATTCCCCTTCCAATACCTTCCCAGAAGAGTTAAGGACATCATATTGTAGTGACACATGAATACCCACAACTAGCAGCACAACTCATAATAGCTGTTTCCTCTTCCCTGTCTTTTATTTTGCTCTTCATTTATGAGTTTCTCATATAAGAGAAACCATGCACGATTTCAGCTCATGTGTCTGATTTATCTCACTTAACATTATAGTCTCCAGGTGTATCCATTTTCCTACAAATGAATCACGTGCATCCTTTGTGGCAGGGGAGTGCGCCATTATGTGTAAATAGCACAGCATCTTTATCCTTTCAACTGTTGACGGACATAGAGGTAGCTCCCAAACTTTAGCTATTATGAATTGTGCTGCCATAGACACAGGTATGCATGTATCACTGTAATCAGACGCTTTAAGTCTTTCTGGAAGATACCTGGAAGAAGAGCTGGGTCAAATGGAATTTCTAGCTTGAGTTTTTTTGAGGAATCTCCATATGGGTTTTGTAATAGCTGTACTAGTTTACACTCCCACTGACAATGTAGAAGGGAAGGAGACTAAGAGACGGAGAGTTAAGACGCGTTTATGTACATGCACCAAGTCCTCAGTTCACACTACAAATGTGCTAATAAAAAAACCCAAATGTACATGGCTTTTTGTACATGCCAGACCCTCAACTCTCCAGATAATAATGGCATTAAATGCTCACCACAGTCCTGTGAAGGAGAGGCCGTGTCCTCCCCTAGTCGACAGGTGAGGGACTTGAACCTGAGGTGTAGAAGACCAGGGAGCTGACTCAAGGCCCACAGCTAGCAGGTGGCAGTCCAAACCCACACAGACTCCACCATGTGAGCAGCTGCCCCTGTGCTCCACAGCCCCGCACTTGCTGCCCAGAGGGGACAAGTTTAGCTGGAAGAATGAAAAGTTGGTGTCAGACTACATCTTAATCACTCTTTTGTTGGGTGATGCAGGAAACTCACTTAGCAATTCCGAGTCTCAGTTTCCTCGGGATAAGACATCTTGCCTTGCAGGTCGTTGGAAGAATTAAAAGGGAGAAATCATATAAGCAGCCAGCATCCTGTGCATGACAACAGAAGGGGCTTCATTGGAAACACATTTCCTTCCTCCTCCTGCCCATCTTTATGCCGGATGTAGGTGAGTCACAGAGAATAGTTCCTGTACTTGACCCTCTTGGCATGTTTTCAAGAACAAGACAAATCAATCATAAAACAACCAAGACAATACCAAGATACTTTCCATAAAAGATGGGACTTTCATAAAGGATGGTGGTAGATGCCTGTAGTCCCAGCAATTGGGAGGCTGAGGAAGGAAGATCACTGTGAGTTTGAGGCCAGCCTGGGCTACATACTGAGTTCAAGGCCAGGCTGCACTACTGTGTACATAGTGAGACCTTGTCTCAAAAAAGAAAAGAAAGAAAGAAAGTTTAAAGGATGGACTATTGGGGTTGGGGATTTAGCTCAGTGGTTAGAGTGCTTGCCTAGCAAGCACAAGGCTCTGAGTTCGATCCCCAGTACCAAAAAAAATGTAGCTAAAGTCAGCACAGTGTGTGGCCAGGCCCCGGCCCCAGGCCTTTGCATGTGCTCTTCCCTGGCCAGGTGAACTCTTTGCTCTTCCTGCCCTCTGGCTGAGTCCAGCTAACCTTCAGCTTTTGATTTAGCTATCAGACTGCTCCCCCCGGGACAGGAGGTACCGGGCTCCTTCCCCCTGCTAAGACCCTTTGTGTTTCCACAGCACCCTACCTGTCCATGTTGGGTGCTCTGTCTTTGATTGCTGCTGCCTTGTCTGCAGCCCCAACAAGCTGAGCATTATCCACCATGTGAAGCCAAGTTTTCTTTTTCTGCGTTCCCCAAGTGCCTAGCAAAATGTCAGGTATGCTGTAGCCCTAGTGGACATTTGCTGAAGAAATGAACAAGCAAACAACAAATTAATGAATTCAAGAGGCTTCTGGGTAGAGTCAGGATGCACTGCAGGAATCTCTTCCTCCCTTCACTAAGTGGACAAAGTGAGCCACTAGTTTCCACATTTCCTCTGACCCAGATACCCAAAATCATATATGGGACTCGATAAAAAATTATAATCTATTAAAAATTAATTTGATAGCAATGAAAGATGCTTGGAAGCCACCCTAAGAGATTCTGATTCATCAGATCTGGAGTAGAACCCCAAAATAGTTTGGTTTAAGAAAATTTTCCTGGAAAGGTTGGGGATTTAGCTCAGTGGGAGAGCACTGGGTTAGCAAGCACAAGGCCCTGAGTTTGATCCCCAGCACCCTCCCTCCCCCCAAAAAAAGTCTTCCTGGACAGGCATGATGGCACATGCTTGTAATCCCAGAACTTGGGAGGCTGAGGCAGGAGGATTACTGAGAGTTCAAAGCCTGCCTAGGCTACATAGTGAGTTCAAGACCATTCTGAGCTACATAGTGAGACCCTATCTCAAAAAAAAAAAAAAAAAAAAAGAAAGTCCTGGGTTCAATCCCAGTACCATTAAAATTATACAAAACAAAACAAAAACAAAATCAGAGATACTGTGATACCGTCCTGATAGAAGTTTGCTGTCCAGTGGCCACGTCATACCTGTTTCTCCGCTTGTCTTGTCCTGGACACCTGAGGTGCTGCGCACTGCATCTGTCCATTCCAGGCCATCTCGCCCCTTCCATCAATCCATCTACCCACCTGCCATCCCTTAACCGCCCACCCATCTATTCAGCTACTTAGTCATTTATCACATACATCCACATGTCTCTCTCTCCATCGCATCTATCTATTCACTCATTCATCCCTCTTCCTCCATATCTACCCTTCCACTTATCTGTTAGTCCATCTACCTATCTACCCACTCGTCTTCCCAGTTACTTGTTCATCCATTTGTCCTATCCAGCCATCTATCTTTCCATATATTCCATCTTTCTATTTATTCACCCACCTATCACATTCATTCATCAATCCACCTACCTAAACGCCTACCTGACATCCATTCACTTATCTGTTTAATTAATCTCCATCAAAGACTACATAAGGTCAGGCCCTATAAAAACCTGTAACATAACAAAAAGAATAAGACCAATACAAACCTCTCTCTCAAGGAGATTTGAGGTGCTTATGAAAATGAAAACTAGGGCTGAGAATTTAACTTAGTGGCCAGAGTGCTTGCCCAGCAAGCCCAAGGCCCTGAGTTCGATCCCCAGGACCACACACAAAAAAATAAAAATAAAAAAGAAAGAAAACTACCAAAGAACCAAAATGATAATCAAGGAAATAAGCATTGTATTTATTTATTTATACCCTCTTCCTCCTCCTCTGCCTCCCTGCTTCAGTTTCAGACATTTAGATGCCAACATAAGACAGCCGCCTTGGGTCTAGAATGGGACAAACACAAGGCCCACCACAATGGAGATGGCAGAGGGGAAGGGGGGAGCTTGGGCCTGGCCACACTGGTGACCGTTATTTTTTCTTTTTCGGTGCTGGGGATTGAACTGGGGCCTTGTGCTTGCAAGGCAAACACTCTAACCACTGAGCTAACTCCCCGGTCCCCAGTGACCACTGTTGAAGGCCTATTTTCGAAACCTTTCCTTGACACATTCATGCAACAAATGGATAGTGATCATTTCCTCTGTGCCAGTCACTGCGATCCTTTTAAGACCAGCCAGGCCAGACAAGCCACCAAAGTCCCTGACCTCACGGAGTTTATAGCTGCGAGGGACGGACACCAAAATTCACACCTGTCCGAGCAGAGCAACAGTGGGAGCTACAAAGCAGCCCTGAGTCCAGGGGAAGGGCGAGTGCACCCCGTATCGCCACACGGAAACAAGGAGCCCACAGGCTCCGGTTACTGAGGCCTCCTCCGTGGCCGGCTGTATCCCCGGTACTCCTGCATCGATTCCCTAGATCCTCGCGATCGCCGCGCCCTCCGCCACCGCCCCCTGAGCATCTGCTGAGCATGTCCGCTAACCAGCGATTCGCCCTGCTGGAGGAACCTCAGCAGATGCTTACTGTTAGCCCAGGAGCCGGTCTTGGTTCTTCCTCAAAGCACTTTCATCAGGAAGAGCATTTTCCTCGGAGCCCCTCAGCAGAATCCCCTTCTTCATTGTACAGAGGAAGCATCCGAGGTTCCTGGAGAGCTACTGGCAAGTCCACCAAGTTTGAAAAGAGAAGCAAAGGCAGCTCCAGGAGGCTGACTTTGATGTATTTTATGAGAAAAGCGAGTCACACACAAACACACAGGCTGTCCCGAGACAAAGGTGCTCTCTTTTTCCAGATAGGCGCTGCTAACCTGGCCACTGCAGCCTTCCTTTCGGTGCCCTTTCATATCTACAGCAGGTTAAGAGGGCCACCAACAGCTGACTGTGTCAGATCCCAAGTCAGATGGTTTTTTTTTTTCAATAATCCTGCGCCTCAATTTTCTCTTCTGTCCTTGGAGATAACAATATTATTTATTTCAGACAGCTGTTGAGGAAGTTAGTTGAGATGATAGATGTAGAACATCCATCCACCCATCCATCCACCCATCCATCCGTCCATCCGCTCATCCGTCCATCCGCTCATCTGTCCATCCGCCCGAATGTCCATCCATCCATCCTTTGCAGTGAGCGCTGCCCTGGGGTACGTTCAGACAACTTCCAGAGGAGGCAGACCCGGGAGACAGTTCTATTAGGGTTTTATTAGCCTTTGGGCGGGACCTCGTGGGGCCTTCTGCTCACCCTGGCCCAGGCTGATGGCCTGCGCTGTCGTTTTCAGAAACTGACTGTCCTTCCCTTTGGGAGCCAGTGAGTCTTCCTCCGGCCGCGGGTTCAAATTGTATAACTGTAAACTAAGGAAACCTAGACCCTTATGCTATCCCCTCTCTTCCCTTCCCGCTGTGAAATTAGTTCCACTTTACAGATGAGGAAATAGGTTAGCGAGGGGAATCGACTTGCCCACGGTCACACAGCTGGTGGATGAGAGGTCCCTTGGTCATTTCATTCTTTAGCTTCTGCTATTTTCACTATATCACATACTCCTGCTTGGTGGTGGGCAAAATCAATCCCCCAGATTATCAGGAGACCAGTCCCTGGTTTCTGTCCCTCACTGGCCATCTATGCCCAGCCAGTGGTGATAGTAAGTAATATTGACAGAGTCCTCCCAACCAGGGTGGTCTTCAGGGCTTTGCACCCTTTCTCCAGGATGACCATAAACAAAGAAGACTACAACATTTTGTCTCCACTTCAGAGAAAGCAACGGCGGCACAGAATTTTTGAGTAATTTGACTAACATCACACAACTAGAACTGAGATCTATTGCATTCCAGAGGCCGAGCTGTGTGCGTGTGTGTGTGTATGTGTGTGTGTTTGTGTGTGATCTAAGTATGTTTATAAAATGCACTTAGTTTGTTTAGAACCCAAAGTGGATCCAAAAAAAGACAAACATTCTTTTGGATCCCCTTCTCAGAAACCAAACTGTCACCAGTTTCTTTGTGTCCTCCCACGGAATTTTCTATGCAAATACGAATGCGTGTGTATATACATGTGTCTATATCCGTTTTGCTATCAGAAACTGTACACAAGTCTTCGGGTTGCAGTTTTCACCTACTGCAGCTCACAGGTTCTTCCCCATCTGCACACAGATCGGCCCATTTTCCTCCAACAATGGCATGTCATTCCTCCACAAATTTTTGCGTCCTCCCTCTACTGAGGGACAGTTGGGCTGCTTCCGGCGTGGGAGGCCCCCCAAGTGGCAGAACCCCAGCCCTTCCCTGTCAGTGGGTGGGTTATACACCCCCCAGCAAGAAACCATACTGTTCCTTACACCCCAGGCGGGGTGGTGCTTTATACCTCTTCCCCTCGGACCATCCAGAGCCCACAGAGGCTCAGAGGGACCGAGCCAGCGCTCCCAGGGCTTCGCCTCTCCGGTCCCAACCCCAGCCCCGGCCGGATGACCTGGGCCCAGCACCCTGTGGTAGGCCCGGGCCTGTCTGCAGGAAAAAGGTTGCTGCATCCGGACTCCTACCTTCTATGGAATTTTGGAAAGACTCCCTCCTGGGCTGCATTTCCAGGAAAGCCTTTTTGCAGGTAGAAGAACCAAGGCCCTGCCCCGGGGCTCCTGCAGCCCCTCCCAGCACTTCCCACACCAAACCAGCTATGCCCTTGGAGCACACTTTAGCAAAGGGTCAAGGCCACCTCTGGGCTTCCTATCCTTCTAGGAGGGGCGCTTGGAGGGTCTTTGAGCCCATCAGAAGCACACCAGGGGCGTCCTGTGGCCTTCACAACCTGCCCATGATCCAACCCTGACCAGTCCCCTCAGCCCCGGCCGCTGTCCCCACTCACCATAAGGCCCCTCCACGGGAGCCCCGAGGGGCGCGTTCACACTGACCATGGCCGAGGGAGCCCAGCTGGACGCCGCGGGGCATGGAGGAGCTGGAGCCCACAGCCAGCAGCGGTGGCGCCACCAGAAGCCAGTCCACCAGGAAGGCAGTGAGCACGGCCAGCTGCCACCACCCGGTTATCTTGTTGATTCTTCTAATCACCCAAGGTGGGTGGATACGTTAAAGAGTAACCGGTCACTTAGGGAGCCTGTGGCTGGAGACTGTGGCTATCGTCATGGCAACCGTGACTCGGTTATACCTGAGGTCCACTTAGGACCTGGTCCTGCCTTCTGAGGTTAGGGGCACCAGGAGCCAGATGTAAATGGCATTAGCCCCCCAAATGGAGGAAAGGAACGGAGCAGGAGGGGCTGGGGAGGTGAGAGTCCAAGTTGGGTGGGGTTTTATGGCTCCAGAGTATGGGTGTGGCACCATGCAGGGAAGAGTGGGGAAGTTGAGGGAGGGGTAGAGGAGAAAAAGGGAGAACTGAGTTTACTGAGTGCTTATTGATGCCAGCAGTTGCCTATAGTCATTGCCACATTTAAATTAAACCTGAGATGAGGAAACTGAGGCACAAAGAAGAATTGCTTGCGTGGAGTCTCACAGCGGTTCTAGAGGACCCAGAATTACAGCACCTGCTTTTTTGCTCACTTAACAGGTTTACTGTGCACCTACTATATGCCAGGCCCTGTGCTAGACTCCAGTGACAGAAATAAGCAAAGCAGATGTCATCCAGGCGCCCTTGGAACTTGGAGACTAATGGAGAGATGGACCTTAATCAGATCATCAGTCAAAGATATTATTATTATTGCGGGGCTAAGGATGTAGGTCAGTGGTAGAGTGCTTGGCTAGCATGCACAATGCCTGTGGTGGATCCCCAGCACCACACACATACACACACACATACACACTCACTGGTATTATTACAGACTGGTGGGTGCTGTGAGGGAGGGAGCAGCAGGGAGCAGACTTCAGGTCCCTCCCCGTTCTCAGTCAACCCAGCTGACATCGCACTCAGGCCTTGGCGACCTCCTGTGTTTTCTCTTGTGCTGTTACACACCTGCCACCTGGTCTTCTCAGTAGCTGCCTGTTCCCCTTGTCCCAGTGTCGAATCTCACAGCACAGTCTGGGGATTCTGAAGTCACCATCCTCGCCAGATCGAGAGAGCACAAAGGCAGCGGCAGAGCAAACTTGGAAATTGAAGAATCAGCCCCACCTCTGCCTTTCTCTCGGTGTGGAGTTTGGCAAATTATTTCATTTCTTTGCAGTAAAATCCTTCTTCCTGGGTTGCTCCACCTCTAAAACACCTACTGGACAGATTCCTCTCCGCTCAGTCTTTTCCCAGGGCACTTGCTCGACCACCTCCAGACTTCCGCTCCCTACTGATGGACAGGCACAGGCTGTTTCTGGTCTTTTGCTCTAAGTCCTCCCTCCTGTGGCCTCTTCCTGCCCTCCTTTTTCAGTTTAAAGCCAACAGACCATTCTTTTAGTCCCTCTCTTGCTTCTCTCTTAGTTCCTTTGCTGACAAAACCCCAAGCTGGGATGAACCAAGTATTTTACTTTCTTGATGTCTGCAGCCAGGCAGCCAATTGCACTAGACAGAAACGACAGTCACTTAGAGGGACTCCTGAGACCATCATAAACTTGTGATCTCCACTTCCAGCTGCCCAGAACTGCCACCCTCAGTTTCCCTGCTCCTTGCCCTCTTAGTCTCTACCTCTGTCTCCGCTCTTTCCTCTGCTTGAACCTTTTCCACTCTCACCCTCAGTAGGATAAGACTTCACCTCGCTCACAGAGAAAGCCAGGAGCCTAAAGCAAACCCCCGGGGCCCCACATCAAAGGTGCCAGCTCCCTGCGTCTGCACTCTGCCACCTCCCACCACCCAGATGCACCCTCAAGGCCTGACCTCCCCAACGAAAGTCGGCCCGCCTCTCTGTTTCCCGTGCTGCCAATGAAGTTCAAGCCACTGATTTTTTTTTTTTCCAGTACTGGGGGTTGAACTCAGGCCTTCACACTGAGCTACATCCTTAGCTCTTTTATATTTCTTATTTTGAGCCCAAGTCTCACCAAGTTGCCTGGACTGAGCTCCAACTTGTGACCCTGCTGCCAGTTTCCTGACATTCCAGGCTTACAGGCGTGTACCACCGCGCCACGCTGTCATTTGCATCTCTGACCCGGACTGCTGCTGAGGTAGCCTTTTGCCTGCTCCCAGCTGGTCCTCACCAAACCTGTTCCGCACAATGTAGGCAGCGTGATCTTCTCCAGCGGAGGCCGCATCTGTAGTCCAGGGCCAGAGTCTCGCTGTGATTCTCTGTGTCCCCCGAGTGAAGCCCCACGACTGTTCATGGTGTGGCCCCTGCCTAGCTCCCCAGGCTAGTTTGTCTTGTTCTCCTCTACGCCAAGCTCTTCTTTCAGCTCCAGCTCAGCTCTTCTCACTGAGCTCTGGCTTTGCCATGTGCACTGTCTCCCAGCTCTCGACCCCCACAGCCCTTACTTCCTCTGAAACTGAGCAGCTTCCCATCTTCAACGAAACACATACCTCTAAGCCAGGCATGACGGTGCGAGTCTTGTAACAGGAACCACTTGGGAGGCTGAGGCAGGAGGATCACAAGCCCAAGGTCTTATCTCAAAATGAGAAATAAGAAGGGATGGGGATGTAGTCTAGTTTCTTCTTCATCTGCCTAGCATGGATGAGCCCTGGGTTTGATCCCTAGTACTAAAAAAGAAAAAAAAAAAAAAAGAAAAAGACCCTCAGCTGGAAGATCTAGCAGACTGCAGATGGCCTTTTCTAGTTAGACTGTGTTCTTGTACAGTAGTAATTCCCTGTTCTTCTCTCAGGTAATATTTATTTCAATTTGAATAAAGTATTTGCAGATTAGGGATTTAGCTCAGTGGTTAGAGTGCTTGCCTAGCAAGTGCAAGGCCTGGAGTTCGATCGCTGGCACAAAAAAATAAAAATAAAATAAAATAAAATATTTGCATTCATCTTCTGTTTACTGAATGATAAGCTCCAAGAATAGGAGACTATTATAGATCTCAGAGCATAACAATCTTTCTCTGTGAAGGGCCCAACAGTAAACATCTCAGGCTTGGTGAACCACGCTCCTCATCTACAGCATGAAGACGGCTCTAGACAGTAACGAGGGAATGTGTGTGGCTGTGTTTCAATAAAACTTTATTCACAAAAGCAGGCAGCGGGCCACTTGGCAGAGCAGTTCTGTGCCCACCCTGATCCCTATTAATGATCGGGCACTCGGAGCTGACCCTAAGTGTTTTCCATGTGCTCCTTCATAAAATGTTTTGAGTGACTTCATGAAGCAAAAACTGCTCAGGACCCCAAGTACACGCAGCCGCTGAATTAGACTTGTACCCAGGCAGTGTGCTCCAGAGCCAGCCTGCTTGGTTACTGAATGAATGAGCCGGTGAGTTTGGGTATGGAAGTCTTCAAAAAGAACAACGCCTTTCAGCGTTTGAATGTTATTGTTACTGTTTGTTTTTGTGGTGCTGGGGATGGAACCCGGGGCCTTGCGAACGCTAAGCAAGAACACTACACTACCCCGGAGCTAACCTCAGCCCTCAAATGTTAGTAACAGACCTCCTGCAGTGAAAGTTCCCCTTTCACTGGGACAGCAGTGTCACAGTCCCAGATAGCAATTATAGCCCCCTCACCCAAGTTCTCATGCCCTCCAACTCTGAGTGTCCAAGGCTCGGGCGGCATGAGCAAGCACGATTTGCTTGTTTCTCGCTCTGGCATGAGATCTCCTCAGAGGCTCTATCAGAAAGGGCGAGCCGGAGGTCTTCTGGAATTCATTCCCACCCTACAAAGGCATTTTTTGCTGACTTGCCTCTCCCTTTGTCCAATCCCTGAGTGCCTCTGGTTTTAAGTGAGAGGCAGGAGAGAGGTTAAAGGTTGTTTATTTGTTTGTTTTTGAGACAGGGTCTCTCTATATAGTTCAGGCTGACATTGAACTCGCTGTGTAGCCCAGGCTGGTCTTGAACTCACTCCATCCTCCTGCCTCAGCCTACAGAGTGCTGAAATTAAAGGCATGCACCACCATGCCTGGGTTCAAATGCAGCTTCTTGAGCCTCAGTTTTTATATCTGTAAAATGGGGATAAGAACAGTACTTATCACTTAAAACACTGTTCAACAAGATTAGGAGTGTAGGGAATTCCCGTACTAAGCAGTTAAAAAATGCCGGTTGGCATTCTTATTATCTCAGTCATTCAGGACACAGGACGGCAACATGAGGCTGAAACAACACAGGTTTTGGGGACAGACGAAGGGAAATTCAAATTCTGTGTCTGTTCTTGACTGCCTATGTGACTTCGTGGTGTCTCTTCATCTGAGGGCTTCGTACCGCTCACATTTCCAGAACATTTGACGAAATTGACAGAATTGGCAAGCCCCAACCCCAAAATAAGGGAATTAATAATTTTTTAAAATCTAACATTTACTATCACCATTATACACACACACACACACACACACACACACACACACACCCCGAAAGATACCTGCAAATAATGAACTTGCAACAGTATCCTTGATTCTCCAATTTCATACATTTCCAGCTTTTGGAAATTAGTACTCACCCCCAAGCCCCATTTTTCTCTTCCGCAACACGGAGTGATAATACGTGCAAATGCACACGTGTGGGAATCTGGCTTTTCATAGCAGGGCCAGGCTGTGGGTCCCCTCACCCTACCCAGGCGACTTGGTTTCCCCTTGCCCCTGCCTTCCTTCCCCTCCCAATCCTCTGCCGCCCTTCTGAGAATGAGAGAAGGGCCCAGAAAAAGCCACTGCATCCAATCCCGAAGGACTTTATTGGAGGTGAGAGGGGAGCACAGGTCATGGTCTGCAGGGGCGGGAAAGACCAAGAGGGAATAAACTCGCTTAGCTTAGGGCCACTAACAGGCCTGTTTTCATCTTTGCAGAGAGCTCTCTCCAGCCAGGTAGGGAGTGGGCCCCAGCTGGAGGGCAAGGTCTGAGGGAGGAGATTTTACTATCTCTGGAGACAAAAGGACTTTTGTGTGTCAGGATCTCTGGGTGGGATGGGGCGGGGAGAGGGGAAATGGTTTATGGGAATGAGAAGGAGATTGTATGGGAGAATAAGAGAGAATCAGGGACTCAGACTGAGACGGAAAAATAGACCGGGATAGAATAGACAGGAAGACAGGAGAGAGACCACTGTGGAAAGGCAGAGTGATCCAGAGACTGGAAAGTTCAGGCACAGGAAGACAATGCCTGCAGGTCATCTCGGCTTTTGCTTCTCAGTCCCACAAGCCCGGAGAGGTGTCGGGAGGCCTGAAGGAGGCGTGAGGGTCCAAGTCTTGCCAAGAAGCCATACAGGAGAAAGATGAAAGTAAGGAAAGCGGGTAGGCAAGGATGCAGGAGGGGAAACCGTGTTGGTGCGGTAAGCCCGACTCTTGTCTGAAAAACAAATATTCCTAGAACACTATCTTTGAGGAGGGATTCTCGGAGGGCCGAGCCCAGCTAGAGGTGTCCCAGAGCGCTGGGAGGATTCAGACCCTTGGGAGCCTGTTGAAGCTGAGCCCAGGGAAACACATGTTGCTGTTGCAGTTGCCTTGGTAACTGGGGGGACAGGCGGAGCAAGGCCTCCCCCTCTTGTAGGGCGCCTTGCCGATCCAGTTGCCCCTGGAAAAGAAAAGGTCCCAGGGAAGCAGGGTCAGGAGACAGCAGTGTTGGATGAGCAACCGTCACACCGATTTCCAGGTCTGCAGGTGCACTGACCGTGTCATCTCGGGCAAGTCACGTCTGTCAGCTTTCTTCACCTACAAAAGCAACAGATGTCCCCGCTCCCTTCCCAGGGACACAGTGAAGAGATACAGAACCACGGGACGATACGCGCTGCGTGGCGCTTGGCAAACCCTTTTCCTGTTTCTCCACAGTGGCTGCTGCCGTCAGCGTTCTCAGGCTTTATCTGCACCCATTTTACTCACTCTGGAGTGCATCCTGTCAGTACCCTGCACCTCTGGGGAAGCAGGAATGGAGAGTTACTGCTTATCGTCACAGAGTCCCTCTGTGGGCTGACGAGAAAGTTTCAGAAATAGTGGCCATGGTGGCACAACATTGCGGTTGTAATTAACACCACAGTTGTATGCCTAAAGTGATTAAAATGGCATATCTTGTTATTATTTTAAAATATTAATAATGTAATATAATCCATCGGTGGGTTCTGTAGCATGTGAATTATATCTATTTTTGTTGTTTTTGAGATAGGCGCTCGGTATGTAGTTCAGGCTGTCCTTGAACTCACTGTGTAGCGATCCTCCTGCCTCAGTTTCCTCAGTGCTGGGATTACAGGTGTGCACCACTATGCTGCATGTGAATTATACCTTTAGTGTTTTGGGGTTTTTTTTTTTGGTACTGGGGTTTGAACTCAAGGCCTTGCGCTTGCTAGGCAAGCGCTCTAACTGCTGAGCTAAATCCCCAGCCCTAGTATTATTTTTAAGTGGTACTTTACTCAGGACCTTTACACTGAACTACATCTCCAGTCCTTTATATAGGTTTTAAAATTTTGATACAGGTCTCACTAAGTTGTTGAGTTTCCCAGACTGAGTTTGATTTCGCAATCCTCCTGCCTCAGCCTCCCAGAGTGCTGGGATTACAGGCATGCACCACCATGCCTGAGAAAAACTACATACTTAAACACTGATGGTCTTAACTCCAGGGCCTATAAATCTGAAAAACTATACTATTTATACTCAATATTTCACAAATACGCTCTGTCAACAGCACACATTGGAATGAGCCCTTAAGATATTTGGCTTCTTTGTTTCCTACATTTTTTATTAGAGCATATTGGTCCATACAGATTAATGCTTTCATTTTGGCAGATTTATATATGCACATACCATATTTTAATCATTTCCTCCATTCCTCCTTACCCTCCTCCAGTTTCACATTTTGGGGGGGTTTAATGTGTATAATGTATCATATTTATGTCCCCTATTTCCTGCCTTTGCATCCCCTTTCCTTAAGCTATTTTAATAGAATTTGGTTTCTTATATTTTTTCCATGTCCAATAAAGCTGGGCTGCAATATGACACTTTTTTGGGTGATGACACCATCTAATAAGTCACATGTATCCTAGATTTAGAATTTGTGTTTGTCTACTAGCAACTTCAAGAGCCTCAGGATACGGGTTGGGGATTTAGCTCAGTGGTACAGTACTTGCCTAGCAAGTGCAACGCACTGATTTCAATCCCCAGCAGCCCCCCCCAAAGGACCTTAGGATAGTGTAACAAAAAAAAGAGGCGATTATATTCAAAAGACTTGTACTTAAAACAGCTCTCCTACTTATTTGCTTTGTGACTTCTGGTAAATTACTTAACCTCCCTGGGCATCTATTTCTTTTCTTTTTTTTTTTTTTAGACAGGGTTTCGCTATGTAGTTCAGGTTGGCTTGAAACTCTCAGCACTCCTCCTGCCTCAGCCTCCAAATTGCTGGGACTACAGGCATGTGCCACCACACCCGGTGACGTCTATTTCTCAATCTGTAAGAGGGGTCAATATTTTCCCAGGGTCCCCCGCCACTTCTTTTTGGTTCTGTTTTGTTGTTTTATTTTGTTTGTTTGTTTTTGGTGACACAGAGTCGCTATGTATCCCAGGCTGGCCTTGAACTCCATCGAGGTAATCCTCCTGCCTCAACTCTACCCACCCCACCCCCCGCCCAGTGTTGGAATTATGGGTGCAGGCCACCATGCCTGGCTCTTTCCCTTTTTCTTTACTTCTTTCTTTCATTGCCTCAGACCTAATAAGGTGGAAGTATTTTGTAAATGATCAAGGACTATGTGAGAGGAAATGTGGTTATTACTGTGTGACTTTGATATTCTAAATTTCATATTGACTTAGAATTTGTTCTTGCTTTTGTCTGAGAACCTGTAACGTTCACAGATTTGTGGACAACATTGGACCGGAACTTCATAGGCCTCTGCAGGGTTTCCGAGAGACTTGTAAGAAGTTGGTGCCTGACCGCTCTCTCATCAAGCTGATTGGCCAGGTTGGGAGGAGGAACCGAGCATGCTCAGTCTGTCCCTCTAGTCTGGGCTCTCCTAGCCTCTGCCGACCAGGTACTCTTGGTTGGATGATTGATTGATTTTATCAGTAGTGGGGAATTGAACCCAGGACCTTTGTACTGAGCTATATCCCAGCCCTTCGTTTTATTTTTTAAATTTTGAGACACAGTTTCACTAAATCACTAAATTGCCCAGACTGGGCTTGAACTTGCGATCTTCCTGCCTCAGCCTTCCAGAACACTGGGATTATAGGTATGCACCAACACACCCAGCTTGGTTATCTATTTCTTGGGCGGAGCCTAGAGGAGCTGGCCCTGTGAGTGTGAGAAAGGCTTCTACTATTTGTCCAATGTGGCCTAGCAACTGGTGCGCAGGTCTAATTCAACTGTGCGGCATTTGTGAGCCCTCTTGGCTGGAGGGGACCCAGCTAAGCTACATTCTGCGCTGTCCATTTCCTCTGTGGTTCCATCTTCCCACCCGGTCCTCTGTCTTTCTCCCAACTGACTGAAATTGGGTAAAGAAAAAAGACTATTAATTGACTCCCTGAAATTTCCAGAATCTTATGATACTGAGATTACTCAGCAGGAGGAAGGAGGACGATTGCGTGTGTCTTTCTTGGCCTGAATTCGCAGGATCCCCCTCCTGCCCCAGCCTCTGCCCCACCCGGCACTTACTTCACAGCGTAGTTGCAGACCAGGTATGCGGCGTGGTGCCAGGTGCTGCCCCACACACTGATGCTCCTGCAGGTGTGGATGGCACAGCCCAGCCGGTTGGAGGAGGCCCACACCATCTGCGGAGCACGGACACAGACAGGCTGAGAGGGGCAGGTGGGGGTGGGGGGCAGGTGCCCGGGCTCACGTGGCCCCTGGGCTTGGTTCCAGCAGGGTGGTTAGGTGAGGTCTTCCGGGGGCAGTGATCTGTCTGAGCTAGAGTCATTTATGTTGTGATATAACATTTCTCAAACTTGTTTTTTCCTACTGCACCCAACAAGGAATAAATACATTTCAGATTGCTGCCCAGTGCACACACTCACACATACATGCATGTACATAGTTGGAACAAAGGTTTTATAAAGTGGGGCTGGAGGATGTTGCTCAGTGGTACAGTGTGTGCTTTAGCATGTGTAAGGCCCTGGGGTTCATCCTGGGACCATACGCAAAAATGTTTTATGAACCAAGCTGGGCATGATGGCACACACCTGTAATGCCAGTCCTCAGGAAGCTGAGGCAGGAGGCTCTCCGTGAGTTCAAGGCCAGCCTGGGCTACATAGTGAGTTCAAAGCCAGTCTGAGCTACATAGTGAGGCCCTGTCTGAAAAAACAAAACAGCCAGGTGTGGTGCCACACACCTGTAATCCCAGCACCTGGCCGACTGAGGTAGGAGGACTGCCAAGAGTTTAAGGCCAGCCCAGGCTCCATAGTGAGTTCAAGGCCAGCCTGGACTACATAGTGAGACCCTGTCTCAAAATAAAACAAAATAGAAGTTTTTGTTTTTTTTTTCCAAAGCAGAAGTTTTATGAACCAGTATTTAGCCACATCATGGGTGATATAAGCTAATATTTTCTATGTTATTCTATGTATTTTCTTTCTTTTTTTTCTTCTTCTTCTTTTTCTTGGTGACCAGCCTTCCGTTAAATCAGAGGAAACTCTGGAGTCAAACTTGAACCAGCACCTCAGTGTCACCTGCTATGGGACTTCGTCTCTTACATGACCTGTGTCTTCGCTGGCAGAATGGAGGGAACAATGTCTCACGGGTAGTTAGGAAGGATCTTTGACTTAGGTGCCACATTTTGTAGACGGTCACAAATGTAGATTTTGATCTTGTCTCCGAATGAGTCACAGAGAGGCGGGTGGAGCTGAAAGAGGACATTCGCTGTCGGATGGGAAACTCCTGTCCTATTGCTTGTGGTAGGAGATTGTATCACATTTTTATGCATAATAAGGTTTAACACACTCCACATTAGCACTCAAAATACACTACACTTTTTGTAATGTTATAAAATCTTATTTTGGCATTTCTTTTTTCTAAGGTAGTGGAAGCCTCAGAAAGCAGGAAATGCCCAAACCTTGCAAAAGAAGACAAGATTCACCTCAATTCAATGTACATACTTCTTTCCAGAAACACGCTTCTTACCCCAAAGGAAGCTGCGAGGGCCTCCGCTTTCATTCTCATTTCTGTTTTACTTCATTCTTCTTCTGAGTCTTAGTGTGGTTTTTGTTGTTGTTATTGTTGCTTGTCTGTTTGTTTTGAGACAGAGCCTCGCTAAGTTACCCGTGCGTGTTTGAATGCGCAATCCTCCTGCCTCAGCCTCCCAAGTGCTGACATATCAGGTGCGCGCCACCATGGCTGGCTATGTTCGTCCCCTTTGGAAGTGCCAGGGTTTGTTCTGCCTGCCCCCGAGCCCTGGTAGAGGAGTACCTGGGTGTAGTGGGAGCAGACAGGGCCACTGCAGCGCCAGGGACATTGCGGGGTGCACTCGCTCGGGGCCGGGAACAAGTAATGCCGCTTCTCATCAGACCAAAACTTCACAAGATCCACTATGGAGCGGTACCTGGGGAGGCCAGGAACATGAAAGAAGCTGGGGGAGGGTGGAAAAGTAGCTCTCCCACCCACTGTCACCAAGTTGCTCAGGGACCTTGGGTGAATTACTTCACTGTGCCTCCCTCCAATTCCTCACAGGTATGATCTGAAGGCCAGGAGCTCACCATGTAGACAGCATACCTGTGCCTGGCACATAGTAAGTGCTCAGTAAAGCACGTGTGACTGGCTTGGAATGCGAGGGCCAGCCTTGCTGGGGCACCTCAGGCAGGGGAGCTCTTTGGACCATTTCCAAGGCCTCTGAGATGGGAGATGGGGGAGGGCAGACACTTGGGGTTTCAAGCCAGAAACTCTCTGCAGGCTAAAGAGCCAGCTGGTTGGAGCTGAGGGTTTTTCCAATCAGCCACACTTGACAGAGCACAAATATTCAAAAGGGCCAATAAGGGGGAAAATCTGGGCGAACTCATACTTGGAATTCACAACTCGTAATTCTCATCTTTGATCCTGATGCTGTTTTGTGTTCCCTGCGAGCCTCCCCAGGGCTGGCCAGGGAGGGCTGAAGTCTGGCCGGGAGAGGACACAGCATCGACCACTGAGGGCATGGGAGGCCCGTTCAAGCTCCCAAGTGCTGGTGCTGGCCCCAGCCGGCCAGCGACTTGGAAAAGCACGCTCGGGGCCTAGCGTGCTCCGGCCTCCAGCCTGTCTTCCCCACTCTCCAGCAGTAGGGAGGGTGAGGAGGGTGTTTTCCTAATGTCCTTCTTTGGCAAAATAAAAACATGTCAATGGCGTGGCTGTCTTGTAAATGCCTCTTGGAAATTTTATTGGCCTGTGAAATCCACAAGTCTGGAAAGATCTGAGCTCGGCCCACACCTTGTTTTACAGACAGGGACACGAAGGCCCAGAACATGGAAATCACTTCTTCAGGTCACGCAGATCAGAACTCGGGGTGGGCACCCTCGGGCTTGATGGGCCCATCCACCAACCCTGCTCCTTAGGGCTCTTGCCCCCACCTGCATATGAGTCTTCACATCACTCCTCACTCGCCACACAGTCTGGGGGTGTTTGTTCACCCTGTTGTCACCTGTCTCTCCTAACTATAGACTCCTGAGGACAGGGAGCTTGCTCACCTTGTTCACCACTGCCTTCTGCTGCCAAACACAGCACCTGGGACAGAGTAGGTGTTCAATGTGTGTTTGTTGAATGACTGAGTGAATGCAGGGTCAAGTTTTACTCACCGGCCGGAATAGACAGAGAGGTTCTGGCCCACCGATCTCATCAGCTGTGAGGGCCCGTGGGCCCAGACGCACTGGGTGGCCCAGGCCTCAGCGGACCTGGCCAGCCACTCGTCCCAGACCTGGGGAAAGAAAGGCTGTGAGTTTCCGGGAGGAGGAAGAGACATAAGTGCATCTGTGCCCCATGCCTTGCTCCTCTTCTGGACTCTTCAGCAAGATGTGGTGGAAAATGGGGCCCCCTCGAGCCCTGTGACTTCAAGGTCAAGCCAAGTGTACTGCAGAGCTGAGCCCCCCACGCCCCATTTCCCTCTTGGACCTCACGCTGGAGGCCCCGGTTCCTCCCAGGGTCCAGGGGGTTGGCCAAGAGCTCTCGGCAGTCCTGAGATGACTCAGCCAGGGTGATGTGAAAGTGACTGATCGAAAATTTTTATTTGTTGTGTTTTCAAAAGGGGCTTATATAAGCATCACAAATTTTAATTGAAAACAATTTTTTTTTTTCAAAATGAAAACACACATCCATTCAATATGTGTGATATCCCGGAGATGGGGGACAGTCTCCCATCTCCGCCTAGCGCTGCCCCCCCGCTACACTGCACCCTCCCCCGTGACAGTCGCCACGCTTCTCAGGTTCATGTGCAGAAGTGTCTACACCTGCACAAGTTCACAGAGAGGGACACAGGCGTTCTGACAGGCGACGGCATGCCTGACATTGTCCTGACCTTACTCTCCTTGCTCAACAAGGTGGGCTGTCTGAGTGATTATCCCACATCCGAGCCTGTGAAATACGCTCCTCATCCTTCCTCGAGGCTTTATAATTGTCCAATGTATGAATTCCCCAAGTTACAGCTGAAAAAAACTGTCACTTAAAAAAAAAAAACACCAAAATACTAGCTTACTCCCAACATTGGGATCCTCTGAGATACTATTTGTTCATTCAGCAAATATTGAACCATATTTCTGGGTGACGAGATGTCAAATAAGCCGTGAATCACTCACTGTCTTCCCGGGCTGTGTGTCTGTTGGGGACCTGGACTCGGGCCTTCTGCGAGGTGAGGGGTGCTTAGTCAGAGGGCTGTTCTGTGGGCAGGAGTCGGCTGCGGAGGAGGAAGCCGGGTGCCTGGGGGGGCCCCAAATATCCCCCAAGCTCATCCGACTCCCAGTCTTTTGGGGGGAAAGGTTGCTTTCTACCACTGAGCCAAATCCCCAACTCCTTCCTGCACAGAGAGTAGAGCAAGGGGGTAAACTGAGGCCTGTGAAAGAACCCTGTGGGCCTCCCCGGAAACGTGGGGAGACAGCTTCGGGTCTCTGTTCCAGGCCACGTGCAATAATTAAATACCAGTCGGGGTAAGTGCTGCGCGCACTGCAGTGGGGCTCAGTGTGTCATTTGTTTGAAAAATGGGGGGCCTTCTACGTGCCAGTTCCTATGTTACTACATGAGTCAGTCGATGAACAAATAAATGTCTCTCCCACCTCTGTAGCTTCCTGCCATCCTGGCTCCTATCACTACCCCTCCCCAACTCTTACCTGCTAGCACTGTGTTTTAAAGACGCGCACACGTCCCACAATCTCTCATTCCCCTCAGCAGAGCCCCCCACGGGAAGGACGCGCCCTCGTGTTCTCGCTGGGCAGCACCCCCTCCCGGGCCGGGCTCCGCGGGACGCCGCAGCCCGCAGATCCGACACCCTGCTGAAGTGTGAGCCTTCCCGGAGGGGGCGGCCTGGCGCTCTCCATCTTCAAAGAAGTCCATCTCTCCGGGGTGGTTCGGGACCATTGTCCCAAAAGGGGAGGAGCTGCGATAAGCGCGACAGCCCCGGTCCGCCCGGGCGCTGGCTTCTGGGTGGCCGGCGTGAGCGGCGCCACATCCCGGCCTTGGCCCGCCCGGCTACCGGCCCTCCCGAGCCGACAGCCTGCCCGGACCGGCCTCCGCTCGGCTCCGGGAAGGAACGGCGAGGGCGTGTCGGCTAAATCCCCGGCGGCCGAGAGACAATAGCGCAGGAAGCTCCGGCCGCTGATCCCTGCGGCTCCGCAGCTGGAGCCAAAATTCTTGGGTCGGTTAAAGTCAAAACCTTCCCCGCGGGCAGAGCGGGCTGGAGTCCTGGCCGGGTGGCCTTGGGCAGACTGATTCTCTGAGATTTTTAAATTCGGAAAGTGGACATGAAATACCCTCTTGAAAGAGGGTTATGTAACGTCCCTAGCACCAAAAGTGCATCAATGGTGTGCCTGTGCTCAGATTCACGGGGGAATCTGTGCAATTGCCTCAGTTTCTTAGTCTGGGAAATGGGTACACAAACTCCAGCCCTCTGCACAGATCCCACATACTCAGAGACTGGCTAGTAGTGCCAACCTGGCAGATGGACCAGCTCTTCCAAGCCAGTCACTCCAGCCCACAGTGAGCAGGCTGCCCGTGTTTGCTGGAAGGGGCACTGGATTGGGCATGGGGACTCACCATGTATTCCATGTTGGCCGCTGGCGGGTACACGCTGGCACGGATGTGGTTGTGATAATCCAATATGGCGATCATGTCCCCGGCAGAGATGTGGCGCTTCCTGCGGTACCGGGGCACCCCCAGGCCACTCAGGGACCACACGGCTGTGCCCTCCGGCCGGGCGGGGGCCAAGGTGACATTGGGCATCATCAAGGCATCCACAGTCTGGCCTGCCCAGAGGAGCAGGCCTGCCAGGCCCACGGTGCTGGGCAGCAGGGGCATAGCTGGCCGGAGGTCACGCGTCTGCCCAGTACGATCAGAGCCAGCTGCCTGGAAGAGGCAAACGTGAGAACACCAGACCCCGAGTGTACGCCTCGGGCAGTGCCAGCCTACAGAATGCTGCCTGGGAACTTGGCAAAGCTCCTGACTCAGCTGTGGTCTAGGTACCAATACCCCTTCCTCCCCACCCAGTGGACTCAGTGGGCTGGGCCCCGAGGAGAAATGCCCAGACGGCGGGTAATCCAGCCCGGCCCCCGGGTGAGATGCTGCCACACTGCAAAGCCAGGGCCCTTCCCGCCCTCCAGGAGAGAGACGGAAGATCTCTCCCGCAGGACACCCTCTTTCCTGCTCTGCTTAACGGGCACCCTGGATGCCCACAGCACACTGCAGGCCTTCCGGTCCCTGTGGGCTGGAGCGTCAGTGTCGAGAGTGAGACCCAGAGCCAGATGGCTGAGGAGGAAAAGGACACTTGAGAAGCAGAAAAAGAAAATGAGAGCAACCCAAAGGTTGACAGAAAAAAAAAAAGAGGGAGAGAGAGACAGAGAGAAAAACAGAAATAAGAAGTGGGGGAAGAATGAATGATGGGAGGAAAATAGGAAGATGACATGGGAGGGAGAGATGGAGGGAGAGAGAGAGAGAAGAGGTGAGAGGGAGAGGGAAAGAAAAGAGAAAGAGGAGAAAAGAAGAGAAAGAATAAAGGCAGAGAGAGGCCTGGGGAGACAGGCGGCAGGCTCCCCGAGGGTGCGTACCCAGGACGGGCAGCACTGGTGGGTGGCAGGAGGTGGAGGAAGCAGGGGCACTCTGCAGATGCCCTAGCTGCCTGGCCGGGCAGCGACTTTAACAGCCCCCTGGGAGCAGATGGCATCTGACGTCCCCAACCCCACCACCCCCTCCCCGTCCAGCTGAGCCAGACTTGGACTGGGAGGGATGCTCTGCCTGCCGATTTATGGGCTCGTCTCTCCCTCCTCCCACATCCCTGCTGTTCCAGCTGCCACTTGCGGTGTGTGGGGCTGGGGCTGAGCTGCTGGGCAGGGCAGGAACCCCAGGAAGAAAGACCTACCCCAGGAGGTGACCCAGACCTGGACACTTCTCCTCACCCTCCAAGCCTTGGCGTATTAAGGCCACCTGATGTCAGGAGAGTATTTTCTTTTATCTTTTCCCTTTTTTGGGGACAAGGTCTCACTGTGTAGCTCAGACTGTCCTTGAACTCACAATCCCCCTGCCTCAGCCTCCTGAGCGCTGGGATTACAGGCATGTGCCACCACAGTTGGTTAAGAAGGGTATTTGCTGCCCGTTATCCCTACAAAGCTCGAGTTCCGACAGAGCGATCAAAGCGGGCCCAGCTAAAGAACACCCACTGTGTGCTCGGAGCAGCATTGAGAACTGGGCACACACAAGCCCAGCTGGTCCGCAGAGGCTCCCGGGAGCCCCTTTACAGACAAAGTGATGGCGCCCCAGAGAGTGAAGGAACGAGCCAGTCAGTAGAGCCCGGATTTAGACCCATGTCTGTGTCTGGGGCCTCGTTCGTGTGGAAACAGGATGCCCCTCTCATAACCAAACTGAGTGTAGACACGCAGGGGGAGCATCTAGGGCATTTATTACCATGTCGCTGGGACACAGCACCTTCAGGCACAATGCGGGAAGCCCATGGGCCCAGGTTCAAATCTCTTGTAGTCCATTTTCTGACTGCCTCCTGGAGCAATGGCTACCTCAAAATTGGGGAAGTAATGGTACCAACCTCCTTCCATTGTTGTCAAATTAAGTGAATTAGCATTGGTGATGTCAGAGTGGTGGCTGGCACACAATGTGTCCTTCATGTGTGCCTGTGTGTGCACCCGTGTGCAGCTGTGTGATTGTGCCTGTACTTGCGCACTGCATGTGTGCCTACACGCTTACATGCACAGGAGTGCTTATGTGTTATATATGTGTGTCCAGATACCTGTGTGAGAATACAGGTGTTTGTGTGTGTGTGTGTCTGTGTGTGTGTGTGTGTGTGTGTGTTACTAAAGCCCCGTTGGTTCAGAGTTGCTGAACCAACTCTTACAGGTTTAGAAAGAGATTACTCCCCGCCCACCCCTCTCTTTAGTGGTCTGGGGATGGAGCCCAGTGCCTCCCTCCCACATGCTAGGCAAGTGCTCTGCCACTGAGCTACATCCCCAGGTCCTCTCCTCTTTAATTACTTGTATTCTCCACAAATAACAAACATTCCTTTTTATAATAGGAAAGGCACACTTACAAGAAAAGCATTGTATAAAAAAACAAGGAAGGAAGCATTTGCCATGTTCATCCTCCCCTTCAGCGACCTCTGAGAGTCCCCAGGCTGAGCCAAGTCCCAGCCCAGCTGGGAAGGCAGGGCTGGGAGCCGGGTCTTTCCCAGACACACGGAGTTCCCACCCCAGGCAGCTGCCCAGCCCCCACTGCTGGGTCAGACAGTGCGGCTGCCAAAGCACACACCTTTCCCCTGCAGCAGTGTCTACTGCCTGCCGCGGACGCTGGGTGCGAGGCGCAGGCAGGGGACAGGGCAGCCTCTGACCTCTGCAAGGCTTCCCCACCATGCCAGAAAGAAAGGGAGACCGAGCAGTCCAGCCTCATGTCTGCCTCCAGGGTGCTGGGCGTCCTGAGCAGGTTCCAGAAGGTCTCTGGGCCTTGGAGGCCCCTCTGGAGAAAATGACCAAGGCTCTTCTCACCCCAGCAGGCGGGGTCCTTGGCACACCAGGGCGGGCTCTGCAGCCCCAGGGAGACAGATGCGGAGAGCTTGGGCACTTAGGGATCCAGGAGTGCCAAATTATGCCCACCTCTTTTAAAATGCCTGACATGGACCCCTCCCATGTTACTGCCAAGCACTGGTTCAGAACCTCGAGTCCTTGCTGGGTGTGGTGGCGCAGGCCTGTAATCCCAGCGCTCGGGAGGCTGCAGCAGAAGAATTCCTGTGAGTCTGAGGCCAGCCTGGGATATATGGTGAGTTCAAGGCCAGCCTGGACTGCATAGGGTGACCCTGTCTCAACTCCCCCCAATTCGTTATTACAGTAAAAGACACATTGCCATTTATCCCCCTGAAAATATTCCCTCTTGCTTCAAATACACTTATCCGATCATTCTTGCTACTTGCTGAAGCAGCTCTGGAAATCCTCTTCTGTGAGCATCCTTAGTGGTGCTATTGTGGCTTTCTCGACATCCTGAACCAATTCAAAACATTTACCTTTCATGGTCATTTTGACTTTGGGGAAGGGCGAGAAGCCATGTGATGCCCATCGTTACTTTCCACGCTGGCCCACCCTGCATTCCCCAGATGCAGCGTGTACTTTTATTTTTGCTTTTACCATCTTTTTCTCTTTACTGGGCCCAAGCTCGCTCTGCACAGCCAGTTTCTCCCAGACTCTTCACTTTTACTTTCTCCAATAAACTTGGCCACTGGTTTTTGAAAAAAAAAAAAAAAAAAGCCACATGATGCCATATCTGATGAATAGGGTGGCTGAGGGTACACAGTAAAGCTTTAATTTATTGTTTTTGAGGCAGGGTCTTGCTGTGTAGTTCTTTCTGGCCGTGAACACGCTATGTGGCCCGGGCTGGCCTTGAATTCACCGCGATCCTCTTGCCTCAGCCTCCTGAGTCCTGGGATTACAGGCGTGTGCCGCCAAGCCATCAATCTGACTTTTACCCGCTGTCCTTTTCTTTCAGTTAAGAAGAGACTGTGGAGCAGGAGTCTGGTGCTTGAAAGCAGAGACTGAGTAAACTGGAAGGTCCTCAGAGATCACCTGGGTCACCTTCTCATTTGCCAGGTGAGGAAGACGTCCAGGGAGGTGTAGTAACTTGTCCAAGATCACACAGAATGTAGCAGACTCGGGCCTACGACCCAGACAAGTCGGAGGAGGGAGGGAGCATCAGGGGAGCATGTGTGGGAAAATCACAGCGAAGACCGAGACCCTGCAAGACTCTTCAGGTCAGATGCCCTGCAGAAGACAGCCCGTCGGGAGATGGAAGAGACGGAGGGGCAGCCATCAGAAACCGAAAAGCCGCAGGCTTTTTATACGGGCAAGAGCACCCACTACTGTCTAGCGACATGAACTTGAGCCATAAAACTGGAACGAGACACAAAGATGTGCTATAAAAACGAGGCTGGGATAGGGCGGGGTCCCCAGTTCTTGCTCTGCCTCCTGGGTACAAGTGGTTCACCTCATAATAACCTTCTAGGGGCCAATTTGTTTTATGTGATTTCTATATTTGTGTATAATTTCCCAATAAAAAGCCTTAAAATATAACAGTAGTAATTTATACAGTGACGGCTCCCAACTTTACCGCCTCGATGTACAGGAATTTTTTGTATGTGCTGGGGATCGAACTGAATTTTAATGTTCTTTTAACAGCTGGGGACACAGTTTCAAAGAAGGAGGCAAGGCGTGTGAAGTCACACCGCAGACGCGCCTGGAACCCCGCTGAGGCCCGGGCCTGCGGTGTCTGCTCCGCCCAGCGGAGCCCGGCTGCTGTGGCCCCAGCCCGGTAAGCACTCTGGGAGGCCTGGAAAGTAAGTCACGCAGAAGCTGCTCTGAGTGCCGGGTTCTGTCTCTTGCTCGCTCCCCTGTGTCCCTGCAACATCCTCCAGGATGCCCGGGGAAGACAGGAGGTCCAGGACTTCAGAATTGGCTGGCCCTGCACACGCTGGGCGAGTCCTGGGTCCTCCCTGAGCCTGCTTTCTCATCTGTAAAATGGGAACAAGAAACAGGTGTGCCTTGTTTGGTTTGAGGAGAACTCGGGGAGATCGACAGTGCTTAGCAGACAAGGTCTCTCCAGCACTAGCTGTGAGCCTCGTCAAGCAGAAACACCATGTGACTCATCAACAAGAGGCTCCGGGGTGCAGCGAGTCACCACAGTGGCTACTTTGGGGGGCACCCACTGGGGTGTTGTAGGCCTTGTTTTGTTTTTTTGGTTCTTTGAGACAGAGTTTCGCTATGTAGTTGAGGCTGGCCTCAAACTTGCGGCAATCCTGCTGCCTCGGCCTCCTGTGTGCTGAGATGACAGGAGTGCATCATCAAGTACGGCTTAAATTTTTTTATTGCCACATAATTGCACATAATTATGGGGTAGAGTGTGATAGTCTGATACATGTATACAGTGTGTGTTGATCACATCAGAGCTTTTCCATATCCTTAAACATTTATCAGTTCTCTCTTTTGAAAGTCACTGAATGCTTTTCTTCTTGTTTTTGTTTTTGGTGGTACTGGGGATTGAAAGCAGGGCCTTCATACTGAGCTGCAGCCCCAGGCTTTTATAATTTTTTTTCAAATTTTGAGACAGAGTCTCACTAAATTGTCCAGGTACGGTTCAAATACACAACCCTCCTGCCTCAGCCTCCCGAGGGCTGGGATTATAGGCATGCACCACCATGCCCGGCTGAGCACTTAAAATTAAGTTATGCCTTAACGAAAAATTCTAGGGCTATTTATGGTTTAAAAAAAAAATCTTTATTTGAAACAATTCTTTCAACCAGTATAAAATCAAAATCCTACAAGGGAAAAACACACACCAGCAAAATCACAGCATTCTTTTTTTTTTTTTGGTGGTGCCGGGGATCGAACTCAGGCCCTTGTGCTTGCACTCTAATCACTGAGCTAAATCCCCAGCCCTAAAATCACAGCATTCTTGTCCTACTCAAAAACATAAATACCTTGCCCTACAAGCTGCTAAAACCCTCACTACGGACACACGTAGCCAAGGACTCCAACAGCAACACGAATGGAAATCCAGTAGCATCCAATAACGCAGTCAGCCTGTGCCCCACTCAACCCCACAGCCCACGCATCGTCAGATAGAGATGCTATTCCGCGCCGGGGACAAGGAAACACACCCTCTATGTACACAGACACACAGACCGAACCCCGGCCTGACTGAGTCAGACTGCATGGCCACGGGTGGAAGTATTTGGCCCATTACTTCCTTATCCTAGGACTAGGGCGAGTCACAGCATCGGCTCCCGAGTCTCTGTTTCCTCATCTGTATAATGGGCCCGAGAAGATCTTCTCTCATGAAATAAAATGAAACAAAAAAGGAAGACCACAAGCAAATAAGCTCTTCAAGGGAAGGAGCTGTTCTAATCCGTCTCTGGATTCTCAGGGACCCCTATAGCCCCATTATTAGCAAATACTCCAGATTCACCTATGGGTCCAATGTGATCCCGATCAAAGTCCCAACAGGGTTTCTGGAGGAAGGTGGAGAGCTGACTGTAAGCGCCTGGTGGAAGAGCTAGGGCCCAGGACTGCACGGGACACTTCGTTAGTCCTGGTGTATCTGCGAGGTGATGGCTTCGCAGCAAAGAGAAGACGGAGGGGCAGGTGACCGAGCCAAGGCGGGCCGAGGACGCCCTGGCCCCTCGGCAGCTGCGCGCCAGGTGTGGCCGAGGAATGTGCTGCGCTCGGCCGCGCAGCCGAGCGGAAAAGCGCACGGTCAGCGCCGGCGCCCCGGCCGGGTTCGGCGCGCTCGCCGCCCTTCCCGTCCGTCGCAGCGGGGCGGAGGCTCACAGGCGGTCACGACACCCCCCGAAAGGCCGGCTTTATTTTAGAGGTGACCCCGTAGCGTGCGCCTGCCGTGTGCCTGGCACCCAACGAATAAGGTTTCCTGTGTGCATAGCGGGGCAACGACGTTGATGGGAGACAATCTCGGTGCCTTTTTTTTTTTTTTTAATAATTATTTTCTTTGAGACAGGATGGCTGTGCATCCCTGGCCATGCTTCTTAGCTTCCCTGCGCTTCCGTGTTTCCACTTGTAGAAGGTAGTAACAGTGTCTACTTGTGTAGTCCTTGTGAGAAGAAAAAATGTAAGAAACAGGTAAACTCTGCCCAGTCTCAGGCACCTTCTGAAGGCTATTCCTAGAACCCAGGCGTTGCTTTCCCAGTCTGGTGCTCCTTGTTTTGTGGTTGCTTTTGTTTGCTTGTTTTTATTTAACAACATTTTGTGAAATATAACAAGCCTACAAGATTTGTGAAGTACAAATGTGTAGTTTAATGACTATTTTTATGTATTTGGTTTTTGGTTTTGGTTTTTTGAGACAGGATCTCGCTGTATAGTTCAGGCTGGCCTCGAATTCACTGTTAGCCCAGGCCGGCCTCAAACTGGAGGCGATCTTCCTGCCTCAGCTTCCTGAGTGCTGGGATGACAGGTGTGTATCACCCCCCGGTGAATGACTATTTTTAAAGCACACATGTATGATACTCTCTAGGTAAGAAACCAGAACACTACACCACCCATTCCCCTCTATCGCAGTGCCCTCCATCTCCCCCACAAGGAGCCACAGTCCTGAAGCCGGGCTACTCTTCTTTGCATCTCTTTCCAGTTTTATCAACACTCTTCCAGCCACTCTTCCTCCTGTTTCAGCCTGTGATTGCCTGAGATAGGAGGGTGTGGGGTCAGCAGGAGACAGAGCCAGAGGAGGAAGCAGGAGGTCTTTGAGATCCTTGAGGTGTGTAAGATCCCAGGCTAGCCTGCCTGCCATTGTCCCTGAAGCCTGCAAGTGAGCATGCTGAACTTGTGTGAGCTAGTGCTGGATTTTATCCCCAGCACCAATAAGAACAGTGATGATAGTGATGATTCTTTAATTTATTCAATAACAATGTTTTTTGAGCACTTGGGAGGTGGCAGACACCATTCTGAACAGTGGGCTGTACCAGTGAGTGAAAAGACAACATTCTTTACCCTCTGGAGCACTCAAGCACGGGAGCCAGAAAATAAAAAAATGGGTAGGTAAGGTACAAAATACATCCTAAATAGAAACTTCAATGGGGATTCCTAATCATAAAGACATTGTAATTTTTGTCATTTGACCAAGCGACACAGACCAGTGTATTTTAAAACAGACCAAAATCACAGTCAAAATGAAGATCTCGGTTCAGATTGGTGGTGCGCACCTGTAATCCCAGCATTTGGGACTTGGGAGGCCGAGGCAGGATGGTCACCCTGAGTTTGAGGCCACCCTGGGCTACATAGTAAGTTCAAGACCAGCCTGAACTGCACCTGTCTCAAAAAAAAAAATAAATAAATCCTCTTTTCCAGTGGAAACAAACGCTATCATTTTTTTTGTTGCTCTATCCTAGCAGAATTTAATCCTTATGAATCACAGGCATTATAATGTCGTTATGAAGAATGAAAATTCATTCTGAGAAGACGGCATGAACTTAGATTGCCACAGACATGTGTTCATGTCCAACCCAGTCAAAGACAATTGTAACCTCAGGTGATTTCCATGTAAACCTTCTACAGTTTTAGTGATTTCATATTTTTCGAAAAAATTTGAACTGCCATCAAACTGAAAAGACAAGTAACTTTCTTTCTTTTTGGTGCTGGGGATCGAACTCAGGACCTCTTACTTGCAAGACAAGCACTCTAACCACTGAGCTAAATCCCCAGCAAGAGAAGTAACTTTCAATAAACGAAAAAAGTGTCAATTTGCCCGAGAAAAACCACTATTTCAAGATAAATTCTATAACTTCCATATTCTTAGAATAAAAATGACAGATATATATATATATATATACACATATAAATGGTTTGCTTATGAAATCACATAATTACATCCCTCATTCAGTGAGAAAATGTTACTTTTTGGAGGAAGCCATATTTTTTAGTACAATTCTTAATTTCTGTAGTAAATATGAAGCCACATGCTATAAAATGTGCCTCCAGGAAACATAAATATTAAAGTCTGAGCAACAGTCAAAATTCTGAGAGTCTGATTTTTAAAATGTAAGCCTTATGGGGTGGATCTTCAGACTTAATTAAAAGTGCCACTATTTATTTTATTAAAGTTTCCTCTTTGTGTGTATTTGTAAACAGACTCTTCTCTAATAAATGACTCATTGATATTTCAAACCCAATTTTTTACATCCACGTTACCTATGGGGATACTTTATATCATTTCTTCTTCATTTATTTGTTAAGGTGGTTCTGTAACAAGAAACTCATCTACTCTTTGCTTACTCAGCTTAGTTCACAAAGGAAAGGTAGGAAAACTGCTCAATTCTTTCCCTTTGTTTACTAGTTTTCAAACTATTAAGTTTGTTTCTTCAAAACTGGCCATTGGCTCTTTAGGTATCATTATGAGCCCTTATGAACTTAAATATTTTTGTGTGTTTCCATCCACTTCAGTTATTAATGCTCAAATTGTCCCATTTTTGGCCTGTGGCAGGGCTTTCTACTGACTTCTGTGTTATGACAACTGTTAGAAAAAAATTGTAGGTCAGGTGTGTTGGCGCATGTCTGTAATCCCAGCACTCTGGGAGGCTGAGGCAGGAGGATTGCAAGTTCAAGCCAAGCCTGGACAATTTGGGAAGATCTTGCATCAAAAAATAAAAAGGGCAGGAGCTGTAGCTCAGTGCAAAAGCCCCGAGTTAATACATAGTATCACAAAAAATTTTAAAAAAGAAAAAATATAGACAGAATAAGTTTACCGGTCTATTTAAGCAAAAGGATACTTCATGAATGGGCCAGCACTCAGAGCTGGAAGTCTGGCAAGCCTGATCTGCTGACACCTGGCCTGGACCAGCCAGCTTTCGTAGGCCGAACCCAGAAGGAAAATAAAGAATTCCCCAAGGGAATGATGAGGCATGGCTGTATTCGTGTGCCTTCATGGGATGTCCCTGGCTTTGCAACCAGTGGGCCAGATGGCTGTTTGCGATCGACTGAGGCCGTTTCTGTTTTATTTTGCTTTAATGTCTGTTATAGGAAATGCCCCCAAGTTAAATTTTGGGTTGCTTATTGAGAGCTCAGAGTGCAGAGGTAACCTCAACCTGCTGGCCTCCCTATTTGCCTTTAAGCTCCCTCGTTTTCTGATTCCCTAAAATGGTCCAGCTCCTCCTGAACATTCTACCTCCAACTTGGGAAAATGTGTTTAAAAGGTGATAAATCTGCCATTATTAAGGAAGCTCACCTATATAAAACATTAGAAACCTCAACAACTAGGCCAATGCTTAGTGCACAGCGAATAGTTAATATGTGATTGATTAAATTAATAAGAATCACCTTTATTACATTTTAAGTTCCATGAGATCAATGACCCTAAACTTACTTTAAAATTTTTACTATAAATTGACAAGTTATTGTTTTATATTTGTAGGGTCCAAAGTGCTATTGTGACTTATAAATACCATGTGAAATAATTAAATCAAGTTAATTAACATATCTGCCACCATAAATAGTTATCATTTTTTTGTGATGAGAATGTCTGAGATCTATTCTCTTACTGAAGGAATCCAACAGCCACCATCCTCAGCTGACCAGAGGCTTTAAATCTCTTCCATCCCCTTATGCTGGCCAGGCATGGTGGTGCATGCCTGTGTTCCAGCACTCAGGAGGCTGAGGCAGGAGGATCCATTCAAGTTCAAGGCCAGCCTGGGTTACACAGCAAGACCCTGCCTCAAAAAAAAAAAAAAAATCCTCTTATGCTTTCACATCCGCTAGTGATGTATAATCGAGGGTTAATAAGGCCCAATCACTACAGCTTCACCCCATAACTCCCACCACAATCTTCAGCCCTGCTCCTGGCAGACAACCACCACACCCTTCATTTCTCTCTCTCTTTTTTTTTTTTGGTGCTTGGTTTTGAACCCAGAGCCTCATGCCTGCTGGGGAAGTGCTCTACCACTGAGCTACATCCCCAGCCCCCACACCCTGCATCTACTTTGCACTGAAGTCTTCCCCACATTACCCTGTACAAGACCTCACAGCCTGCGTGAGAGTCTCCGGTCAGTGTGCGGCGGTCCGCAGGAACTCACAGACCCTGCTCAGACCAAGTCAGGGCTGTAGACTGACCTGTTAGTAGCCACAAGACACCTTCCAGCGGGCCTCTCGCTCTGTCTTCTGTCTTTCTCTCTCTCCCCTTTCCTCACGAGCTCCGGCCAGCGGAGGTCACTTGCCGTTTCCTGCTCACCCTTCATGCACGGCAGACCCCTAATGAAGCCCAGGACTGGGGAGACTGGCCCCCGCCTCCCCACAGGCGCCGCCCGGAGTAGTGCAGGTCATCGTCCTGAGGTCCCCGGGGGCTGCACTGGGGCTTCCTGAGATGGACGTGCAGACGCCTGCCCACTCTCTCAGGAAGCCACTTTCTCTGATGCGGCTGGGCCCCTCGTCTTGTCCAGGGGATGCCCTGGAACAAGCTACAGACCCGCGGCCATCCTCTTCTCAGTCACCTCGGGCTCCCAAGTCTCTGGGATTCCAGATTCCAGCCAGTTCCCCTGTAGGCTGCTTTCTTCCTTCTCCGGCGTCCCGGGGGGTCCCTTAGGGACTTCACTGGAGAATTCTCTCGGTCGGAAAGGAGGCTCGCGGCCCAAACATGTCATATGTTAGTTCCTCGCAACCTGGCCTAAAGCCAGTGGTTTAAATCTGGTACATTTGATTTACAAATCCTCTGAGATCTTGATAACTACCTCAGAGAGGTCCCCTGCTCTAACCCCTTTTCACTCTCAGTTTGCATCCCTCTCTCCGTCAAACCTGTATCACCTGCCTGGGCCTCCCTCTGAGGAAAACTACATGTAGCCTCTTAGACTCTGACCCTGAGCTGGCAGATGAGCCTCCACCATACCAGCTTCCTCCCCACCAGTCCTCTTGAGCCCGCGCTGTCTCCTGCCTCAGAAGCAGCTCAACCCTCCACTCCTTCCCCTTTGCCCTCCCTGCCAGTTACCTGCTCCTCCTGTCCCACCCTCGCTGTCCTCCGTTTTTCCTACAAACAAATCTCAGGTTGTACAGCACCTGGGACCCTTCTCTGAGAATTTCCACTGGGTATAAAATTACTCAGGGACCTGACAAAAATCCGGCTCTTTTTCTGTCCTGCCCAAAATATACTAATATGAATCCTACATCCAGGGAAGGACAGATCTAGCTCCACCTCCAGTCCACTCCTGAACTAGGAAAAAGTTTCAGAAGTTAGAAGAGGGATAGAAATGAACTCATAAATGCTGCCTGTCACATTTTTAATAACTGGGAGGATGAGCAATGGGCCCAAAAGTACAAACAAACTAAATTAATGTTCTAAGTGCTTGCCGCCGCCATTCACAAACCTGCAAAGGGGCCTCTACCACCCCTCCTGGAAGTTGTTACAGATGTGGCAGAGGTGGGCCCTGGGCAGAATACCCTCATCCTCCTACTAAGCCGTGTCCTGCCTGTGGTCAGTGGGGGCACCGGAAGATGGACTGTCCCCAGCAGGACTACCTTCCAGCTCAGGTACAGCCTCAAGTGTGGCTGGCTTCTGACTCTCTGTCTCTTCCACTGGATTTAAGGGCAGAGGACTGAAGGTGCCTGGGATCCACTGCCCCCACGCAAAGTGAGTCCACGGAACCCGGGGCACTTGAGATAGTATCCATTAAGGCCATTTCTTTCCTTATCAATACTGGGGCAAGACCTTCTGGTCTCCTTGAATTCCAGGGGCCACTTGCTCACTCTCCTATTTCTGTGGTTGGCATGGTGACCCCAGAGGTCTCCACAGAGAAACACACCAGTGGAACAGGGCAGTGGACACAACAGACTGCAGTGGCTGGTGTGCTATTCAGTTCAGATGCCCCCCGAGAGAGGGCGATGGGCCAGTAGCCACTTTGGAAAGGGGCGAGCTGAAGTCAGAACTTAGAACAGCTGCAGTCTGGCTCCATCTAGGAGCTCCAAGTGTCAGGGTGAGGCAGAACCAAATTCAAGGTGGCAGGAGGCACTGAGTGTTGTGGACTGAAAAACGCAGGTCCCAGCCTCAAAGCTGAAATCAGAAGCAGCCTGAACTTCAGTGGAACTAAATGCCCAGGTTTGGTGGGATTATCCATCACCGCCAGAATTCTACTGCTGACTCGCTGGGATGAGTCAACATGGACCCGGGCTCTTCCTTCCTTTTGTCTATCAGTGACAGCTAAATTCAGGAGCACAGCCAGGTACAAAGTCAGCACTCAAGAATCCAAAGTCTTCCTGCACACAAATAAACTCACTGAGAGAGAAATTAGGGCAACCACACCTTTCCTAATAGCATCCAAAAAAATGAAATACTTAGGCATCAATCTGATGAAGGAAGTAAAACCATTTACTTCGAAAACTACAGTACTCTGAAAAAGGAGATTGAATAAGATATCAGAAAATGGAAAGACATCCCTTGTTCTTGAGCAGAAAGAGCCATTATAGTGAAAATGACCATACTTCCAAAATTGTTATACAGATTTAATTCAATCCCCATCAAAGTACCAGTAGCACACCTCACAGAATTAGAGAAAACAATCCTAAAATTCATCTGGAAGCAAAACAGGCATAGAGTAGCAAAAGCAATTCTGGGCAATGAAGGCAAGACAGGGCATCACAATCCCTGACTTGAAATTATACTACAAAGCTACAGTGATTAAAAAAAAAATAGCATGATGCTGGAAAAACAAAACAAAACAAAACAAAACAAAACCAGACCTGAAGATCAATGGAACAGACTAGAAGATGCAGAAACAGCTCCAAACACACTCAGCCACCTTATCTCTGACAAAGGAGCCATACACCCTCACTGGAAGAAAGATCGTCTATTTAATAAATAGTGCTGGACAAACTGGCTTTCCACATGCCAAAGACTAAAACTAGACCCATATCTCTCAGCATACACTAAAACTGAAATTGAAATGAATCAAAGATCTAAATATTAAAACAGAAACACTAAATCTGCTGAAAGACAGAATAGGTAGAACTCTTGAAGACACAGGTGTAGGCAAGGACTTTATGAACAAAATCCTGATTGCACAGAATATCACAAAGAATCAACAACTAGGATCTCATCTTTTAAAAAAGCTTTTGCACAGCAAAAGAAACCACCAACAGAATGAAGAGACAACCCACAGAGTGGGAAAAAATTTTGCCAACCATTCCTCAGACAAAGGACTAATATCTAGAATATATAAAGAACTCAGAAAAATCAGACCTTCCCCCCAATTTAAAGACCCCGCTCCAAAAATAGGCGTCTGAAATAAACACTTCTCAGATGAAGAAGTAGAAATAGCAAATAAACATATGAAAAAATGTTCAACAACACTGGTCATTTGAGAGATGCAAAGTAAAAGAACACTGAGGTTTCATCTCACTCCTGAAAGAACGGCTATCATCAAGAAATCAACCAATAACAAATGTTGGAGGGGGGTGTGGGGAAAAAGGAGCCCTTCTTCACTGTTGGTGGGTGTATAGACTGGTGCAACCACCGTGGAAATCAGTGTGGAGAGTCCTCAAAAAACTGAAAGTAGAGGTTCCATTTGACCCAGCTGTTCCCCTCCTTGGTATCTTCTCTAAAGAATTAAAAGCATCATACCGCAGCGATATATGCACACCCATGTTTATAGCAGCACAGTCTGTGATAGCTAAATCTTGGAAACAGCCAAAATGCCCATCAACAAATGAACAAATAAAGAAGATGTGGGTTTTTTTTTTAATACAACAGAGTACTGCTCTGCCATAAAAAGGATAAACTTGAGCCATTTCTAGGTAAATGGATGCACCTTGAAACAGTACTCTTAAATAAATTGGACACACTTGCTCAAAGATTGCGTGCTTTCTCCGGTGTGAGAAACTAAAAGTGTAAATAAGGAACAAAATGTATAATAGATACTGTGAAATGGGAAGAAAATATTCAAATGGGAATGGGAACCATGGGGGTGGGGAAGGAAGGGAAAAGGAAAAAAAGAGAGTAGAAGGAGAAAAAATGGAAACAAAGCTTTGGTAAATAAGGAGGAGAAGAGGGGTTGAAGGGAGGGGAGGGGAATCTGGAAAAAAGAATCAAGATAGATCACGTACAGGTACAAATTCCCTATGATGAGTGTGATCGTTATGTATATCTAAAATGTACCAATAAAATTCATTTAAAAAAAACGAAAAAAATATCATGACAATGTAATTGCAGGTCTGCAGGAGCGAGACACAGAGGTTTAGGCCGTGCAGCAAACATCCCAGGATCCTTTGCAGAATTCATGTGCACATGGGAGTCCATCTTCCTATCTTGGATTCTTCCTTTCTTAGTGTCTCTTCTCCTCCTTTTTATTTGCCTGGTTATTATTACCAGGCTTAAGCTGTTTCAACAATTTCTCACAAAGAGGATTGTGGCCATTTCATAGGTGGTTGCTAAAGACCACTTCGAGATGATCCTCCTTCTTCAATCTTGACAAAACCTGAACCACCACCCCTAATTAACAGGAAGTAGTCAAGACAGAAATGTGCCGCCATTTTCCTTATCTAACCGTAGAGTCTGGAATGAAGGAATCTAGTCGCCACCATCCTGGGCTGACCAGAGGCTACTTTAAACCTCTTCCCTCCCGTTCCGCTTGCATATCTGCTAAAAATGCACAGTCGCGGGTTAATAAGGCCCACAAACCACAGCTTCGCCCCATAACTCCTACCACACTCTTAAACCCACCTCCTGGCCGACAACCACCACACCCTGCATTTCTCAAGCCTTATCTCTAGCCGATGCCACAATTATTTTGTATTATTATTATTATTATTATTATTATTATTATTATTATTATTATTTTGGTGCCGGGGATCAAACTCAGGGCCTGTGCTTGCAAGTCAAGCACTCTAACCACTGAGCTAAATCCCAGCCCTGTTTGAGACAGGGTCTCGCTATGTGACTCAGGTTGGCCTTGAACTCACTATGTAGCCCAGACTGGCCTCAAACTCTCCTTAGTCCCTCCTTCCTCAGCCTTCTGAGTGCTGAGGTTACAGGCATGCACCACCATGCCTGGCTCTCACTTAGCATTTTGTGGGGGTTGGGTGGTGCTGCGGATTAAACTCAAGGCCTTCCGCTTGCTAGACACTGAGCCAAATCCCCAACCTCACACTTGGCATTTTTGAAATGTGTAATACACTACAGTTTTCTACATTCACCATGCTGTGCAAGAGAGTTCAACAACCTTAGTCTTTATGTCTAACCCTCCTGTCTCGATACCTTTTCTTTCTTTTTCTTTTTTATATGATCTACTTTCAACATTAGTCCACGGCAAGCATAGATAATATGTCTCCCCAAGTGTGGTAGCTGTCCTAGGTTTAGGGATGCGACATTGTTTCAGTCAGCTGGCAGTGATGAATATTTCATTTGATCTTAGCCGAGAAACGATGATGAATATTTCAACAGAAAGGTTTTCTTCGTATGGAAGAAACATAACTGGTCCACAGAATCCATAGTTTCGTGGATAGCTTCGGAGGATATTCAGTAAGTATTTGACTTTTAAAGGAATGTTGTTTAAAGAAAAAGAGTAAGTAAATCATAAACTGGTAGTATACAGACATAGCAAAAGTAGTTAAAATGGCTGGCGTGAATTGAATAATGACCTTCAGAAAGCTGTGTCGCCGTCCTCAACCCTAGTGCCTGGGGATGCGACCTCATTTGGAATAGTCTTTGCAGATGTAAGTAAATTAAGGATCTCAGGATGAGATGACCTCATCCTGGATTTAGAGTGGGCCCTGCTTCCGAGGACCTCTATCCTTACAGGAGAGAGGACACAGCGAGCGAAGGCCGCCCCGGGGAGCTAGCTGGGGTTGAACCCGGGCCTCCGCGGCAAGGGCCTTGCAGGGAGTCCCCAGAGGCCTGGCGGAGGCAGGGACGCCGCTGGAAGGAGCCCGCCCTGCAGACGCCTGGCTTCTGGACTTGGGCTTCCGAAACTGGGAGAGAACGGCTGCTGTTTTAAACCAACGAGCTGTGCGATCTGTTACAGCCTCCCCAGGAAATGAAGACAAGTGCAGAGGAACAAGGAACGACTCGGGCGGTGCAGGGTTTATCTCAGTGGTAAACCGAGTTATCAACACCCTCCTGCGAGCTCCATTAACCCCCAGCATCCTGCATGTTCATTAATAAGCACAGCTGTTTTTAATGAAAATACATTTAATTTTTTAAAAATTTACCAATTGCTTTACAGATGTACTTTCCAGGGAAATTCCAGCTCGTGTCCCTGTATACTAAACGACCCTAAGGAACCCCTGAGTTCATAAATGAGCTCCTGGGAAAAGTTGATCTCTTGTCGCCCTGTTTCACAGATGAGAAAACTAAGGCTCAGATGGAGGCGCTTTCTTCAATCTCTCAGAGATGCTAAATGACGCTGGAACTACTGTTCCAATTCCTGCAGGGCTACATTTATTCTTCCTCAAGCTCCAGCAAACACCTCCACAGGCGCCTTTTCCACCTGGGCGAGACTCAAACGCCGAGGGGAACCCGAGTAGCTGGAGCCCGACGCCTGGCGGCGGGACACTGAAAGGGCAGACTTGGGGCGCGCGGAGTCGCAGACAGGCACGCTGCAGAGGCTGCCAGTAGCCACAAGAGGGAGCGCGCGGGCTCCAGAGCCGGAGCGCTCGGCAAGGGGTGGGGCTGGAGAACGGCGCGCATGCGCTGGAAGGGAGGCGGGGGCGCCAGGCTGGGAGAAGGGCAGGACGGTGGCCGAGAGGGCACCCGGAGGTGGACGGTGGCCCACGAGGTCCGGCATGGAGCATCTGGAGCGCTGTGAGTGGTTCCTCCGGGGGACGCTGGTGCGGGCGGCCGTGCGACGCTACCTGCCGTGGGCGCTGGTGACCTCCATGCTGGCGGGCTCGCTCCTCAAGGAGCTGTCTCCGCTGCCCGAGAGCTACCTCAGCAACAAGCGCAACGTCCTGAACATGTGAGTGCACCCCGGGTCCTAGGTGGTGCCGTAGCCTCGCGGTGGCCTCGGCCGGGGCCAGCTGCCCCGACGGACGAGTCTTTGGAAGGAAAGTCCTTCCAAGCGTGACTGCAGCGTCCGCGCGGATGTCGCGACTCGGAGCCACGGGAGAAACTAGTGTCACTGGCGTTTCGTGTTTGTACATTCAGAGAGAGCAGCCCGAGTTTGACGGGGCAGGCAGTGATGGGGAGGGGTGTGTAGTGTGTCTGTGTGTGTAGGAGTGTGGGGTGGGCTGAGAGGGTGAACCAGCCTCACCCACTGCCCTTGGAATGAGAGGCTGTCCTGTCCTGTTTGGAAGACGTCACGTCCCTTTTGCCTGCCTGTGTCAGATCCCCTCTGACAGACTCCAATCACCACTTTTTAAAGACCCCACCAGCAGCAGCAGTAGCACCTTTGAGAATCTTTCCTGGGCCTGTGACAGAATCCCCACTCCAAGAGGAGTGGAACCCTCCAGGTTCTGACCTTTCCCCTGGATCTCCTTGATCTTCGCAGCTACCCAAAGTGTATGGCAATAGCCCAGTAAAGCAATTGCAGCAGGGCTCTTAGGGACATGTTAACTCCACACATTCCTTCTTTTCTTTTAAGTCCTGGATTGTAAATGTATAGCACAAAGACACTGTTGCAGTAGTAAAGGGAAATTGAAGATGAGATTTCCCCCTTGACGGAGCCCAGTTCTTCGGAAGTAGTGTCTCCAGAATCCCCTGAGAGTCAGCCCAACTTTGATTATCTACTTAAACTCAGGTTTCTCTCCCAGCCAGTTCCATCAAATGCCCACCAAATCCTGGCTCTGGCAAGTCCCTCGTTATCGGTGCCAGTGAAGACTGTAGTGACAGGCTCTCGGGTGGTGACTGAGAAACTGTTGAAACCTAGGAAAGAGGCATTGTGTCCTTGGCCCACCTTGTGTCCTCACCCACCTTCCCCTCCTGGGCTAAGAATAGATTATGAGGGTGACAGTAGTCTCAAGTCTCTTTCGTGTGTGTTTCCCGCGGCTGGTCCTCAGGTCAGCCACCTTTCATGAACAACAGGGGAGGCAGACAAGGCAGGTACTGCTTGGTCTGGCCTGGGTAAGCCAGGAGCCAACCAGCCTGGCACATGAGTCCCTGCTGTTTGGGGGTAGCCATGGATTCTGGTGTTTTGTTCCTAGGTACTGTGCTAATTAATGGGAGGGAACTAGTGGTGAGTCATTGGATCTGGAAGGGATCTTGAAAACCGTTTGGTGCCCTCAACTCGATATAACTGCAGTGGAAACTAACTCCTAGAGAGGTGTATGAACAAGTTAAGTCAGAGTCAGGTTAAAATTTTGGGTCTTCAAGCTTGAAATAAAGCACCTTGTTCAAAGACTTTGTCTGCCTTGTAGGAAAGACCAGGGATATGGTAGAAAACGTATGGGTTTGGGGATTGGCCAAAGAGTGTTTTAATCCATGCTTGCTGAGTGTGAGTGTGGCCCTGGGCAAGGTACTGAATTTTTCTGAGCCTCAAGATTCCAGGCTGAAATGAAACAGCACTGTACCTTCCTTTCCAGGCCATTGTGGGTGTCCTATGGCAAGTGTATGTTTGTGAACGTTCCTGGCATCTGGTAGATCCTCAGTTATTATTGCTTCCCTGAGCAATAACAGCATTAAGAACAAGACCGTGGGTTTGAACCCCAGCTCCACACTTAAGACCTCCATTTTGGCACTGCACTTCTCGGTGCCTTAGTTTCCTTACAAGGGGGCTCATGATAGCACCTGCCTCATAGCATTAAAGACTAAATAACTTCAGTTGGCGAGTGAAGCACATGGTAAGGACTTAAACCATGATAGCTCTTAGGATCTATAGTTTTAACCAAATTTTCTCTTTTTCCCTCCCTTGAAAGTCCAGAGACCCAAGTCATGCCATTGTTTTCTCGCTACCACGTCCCCTCTTCACTGTCACTTTCCTCTTCTGTCAGGTATTTTGTCAAAGTGGCCTGGGCCTGGACATTCTGTCTCCTCCTGCCTTTCATTGCCCTCACCAACTACCACCTGACACGCAAGGCCAGCCTGGTCCTGCGGCGGTTGAGCACCCTGCTCGTGGGCACAGCCATCTGGTACATCTGCACAGCCCTCTTCTCCAACATCGAGCACTACACTGGCAGCTGCTACCATTCGCCAGCCCTGGAGGGGGTCAGAGAGGAGTGCCGGAGCAAGCAGCACTGCCACCGGGAAGGAGGCTTCTGGCATGGCTTTGACATCTCAGGCCACTCCTTCCTGCTGACCTTCTGTGCCCTCATGATTGTGGAGGAGATGGCCGTGCTGCATGAGGTGAAGACGGACCGGAGCCACCGTCTCCACACTGCCATCACCACCCTGGTCGTCGCCCTGGGCTTCTTGACCTTCATTTGGGTGTGGATGTTTCTGTGCACAGCCATTTATTTCCACGATGTGTCTCAGAAGGTGTTCGGTACCTTGTTTGGCTTGCTGGGCTGGTATGGGACGTACAGGTTTTGGTATCAGAAATCCTTTTCCCCAGGACTTCCTCCCCAGAGCTCTTCTTTGAATTTGAAACAAGACAGCTACAAGAAATAAGAGAAACAAAAGCGGGGTGGACTACAGGACAATGGCTAATGTATTTTCCACTTAATTTATTTAGTTATTGACAGAATTATTGATTCCACTTCAGAGAGGAGGTCTACTGGGCAGCTGTGGGGAGTGGTGGTGGAGTCTAGAGTACAAGTTCAGTCCTTAGACTCTTCTTGGCATATCACCTGTGTCACCAACACCACCATTCCTGCCAGACAGTTTTTGTCCCTGGCAAGACTTGTTCTTAGTCTGGCATACCCCTTTGTCCCTAGAGAGGAAACCTAAAGCTCAGTGAAGGGACAGACTCAGCAAAGCCTCAATGACGTGGCTCAAGGAGGCCAGGGCCTCAGGACTCCTCTGTCGCCATCTTCCTGATTCTGATTGTCTCTTGATTTTAGTGGCTGTTGATGCTGGTTTTTGTTTTTTGTTTTTGTTTTTGTTTTTTGGAACATTATTTTCTCCTGGTCAGTTTTGCCATGAGCATTTATTTCTGGCAGGGTTCCGTATAGAACACCCCAATGCCCGAAAGACACTCTCTGGTTATAGTATTTGTTCTTCTGTGGGTTATTGAATATTGCAGCTGGCTGTGATCAGCCACTAAAATGGGCCCTTAAGCTGCAGTGCCTTGTATCTGAGCACTGGGTGGTTTTTACATACCGAACAATGACAATTTTTGTCCATGTTGTCTATTGTTATACGTTGGGTTTTTGAGCAATAAGGTTACCTTTTGTCCCTCTTCTCTTTTGAGTGACTGCTTTATAGTTTTTAATAACAACTATGGCATTTGTTCTTTGTTGACAAAACTCCTGAAAACAACTCACAGCTCCAGTGTTGCACTTTGGCACATGTAGGATGTTTTGAGAGTTTTGTTTTTAGAACACTAATTTACTTTTTATAAACCAAATTCTTGGCTTATAGTATTAAATTTCACCTCATGGTTAAGAATGAAACCAGAAATCAGGCTAATAATTTGGTGAATTTAAAACTGAGTCAGAGTAATTTTGCAGAATGCCTGTTTTATACTGCAACTTTACTGACCACATATCCGTTGTGTGGACAGAGCTGTGTTTTGGGGTCATAGGAGAAGTGCATTAGTCCGTATGCTGTGGCCCAAGGCATTTTCTCCTTTGGACGTGATTATGATATTTCAGAAGTGAAGTAAAATTTCTCCCTCTGATGGCTGGAAGCCAGCCGTGTTGCAAAGGCATCTTTATTACTTGTGCCATGACTCTGGCCCCACCTCCTCTCACTTGCGCCACCAACAAAACACCACAAATCCTGGGCCTGTTCCACTGGCCTTGAAGCCAGCTGACCTTTTCTTTCTTCTCCTCAGTTTCCAGCCTTCATGGTAGGAATGCTGGGCAGGGCTAGAAATCCTGTCACCTCTATCTCGCAAGGCACAGCTCCACACTCTGAAAGATGTCCGCTCTTCCCCTGGACTGTCTCCTTAGGCCTTTCAAACTGAGCCCTTTGCCTTATGGATAATCGCTCTTGAAGCTGCTGTGACACCCTCTCCCAGCCAAGCTAGATAATGCCATTAACCGAGAAGCTCTGCACTTGACTTGCTTAACTCAAGCTGAAGTTGGTAGGAGCTTGGCAAATCTTCAGGGTAAAATTTTTTATATAAGAATATATTTCATATATGTATTTTGTATGCTGTTGAGCTGTGGGCCAGCTTTATAAAAACATGAGATGTGCGATGTTGTTTCCAAAGGAGAAGAAACGCAGGCGATGAGGTGTCATCACAGTGCTTTGGCAAGATGTGACAAGTAGACTAGAGAGGACACTCCGTCCTCCAGAGTTTCCGTCCTCACACTAGGGCTGGGAGTGGGGCCGGGTGGGTGGCTGGGGCTTGTTGAAAGGGTTGAGGTCTCCCCTGAGTTTCGTGTTCAGCACCAGAAGAGAACAGGCACAGGGTGGCCAGAAGTTTACTCGCCACACTTCAGTCTCCAGACATTTTTTTTTCTTTCTTTCTTTTTTTTTGATACCAGGGGTAGAACTCGGGGCCTTGCATTTACTAGGCAAGCACTCTCACTAACCACTGAGCCAAATCCCCAGCCCGCCCAGACATTTTTCTCACGAGGTCTGATCCAGGCTCAACACTGCCTAGAGACAGGAAATGCCAGTTTTCCAGCCATCTGTATGCATTAAGCTTCACCAATTGCTCATTCTTAGCGCCATGTTTTTTCTTTTTTGGAGTGCTGGGATGGAGCCCAGGGCCTTGTACATGGTGAGCAAGCCCTGTACTTCTGAACAACCCCTATCCCCTCAGCACCCTGCCTTTTCCTCAGAAAAATCATGGTACAAATGAGGGTTTGGACTCAGGCAAACATGGGATGTAGGTTCAGATCTTGGCACCACTTGGAATAGCCGTACGACTGTGGCCCACACTTTGTCCTCCTCATCTGTAAAGTGGAGAGGATACCGTCTGGATGAAGAACAGGACGCATGTAAAGTGCAGAGCACGCGTACCGGACAGGCAGTAACCTCCATGTGGCCATTTCTTGACAGCTTTGGGATGCTCTGGTTCCTCTAGAGAAACTAACATCTTTTGGGGGCCACTTGGAGTCCAGGTCTGTTTTTGGAATAGTCTCATCTTCTGAGAAGTGTCTGTCGTCCCCAGGTGCTGAACAAGAGGCTTTGGGGGCATCTGTGGTCACGTGTGCTCTGCCACGCTTATTTTCCTCCCTGTGGAGGTTCTTTCACTGACGCCTCATTTCTACATTCATCGGTCATCATCTGGGTACCAGATTGTATTTAGAGAATGGCTCTCGCCACTGTTATGTACACACAGATCCTGTGTGTAAACGTGCAAATTAAAGTTCACTGGAGATGATGAAAGCCTACATTTCAGCGTTTCATGTGTTCCTGTCCAGCCCCTAAGGAAGTTCAGGGCCCGGCAAACCAAAGACCATAAAAGTGATTCTTTCTTGAGTCATTTGTTACACATAGAATGTGTCATGGCTGGAGTTTTTCTCTCTTTCTCTCTTTCTGTGTAAGTCCTGATATCTACATCTATCTATACCTGTTTCTTAGCCTGCCTTACTCCTTTCCTCTCTCTAGATCTGGAGGGCTGAGTTAGCCCCCTTAGCAGAAGAGAGGTGAAACTCACAAAAGGAAGGCTGAAGAGCAGTGACAAAGTTCACTGGGGTGAGGTCGCCTTTCCAAGTAGTCTGTGGCCCTGGAGGCCTCTAACCATGAGAGCTGCTCTTGCCCTTTAGTGCCCCGCACTTGCCAGTCTCACCTGCTTGGCACCTCCAGGTAGCGTCTGTTGAAATCTCCTCGGCTCTGGGATTAGAATTGATTCATGCTGCACAACTTCCCTGTTCACATCCTATCAGCAGCAACAAGCCCTTCCTAGGTTCACATTGTGAGCAAGAAGCTAAGGTAGGATCAGCTGCTGCCCTCGTGGAGTTTATGCTCCAAAGTCCATCCTTTCATAGCTTAAGCTGTGTGCTGGTGTGTTAGCTTCTGTCGCTATGATCAAATACCTGAGAAGAATGACTTAAAGGAGAGAAGATTTATTTTGGCTCATAGTTTCAGAGGTTTCAGTCCATGGTTAGCTGGCTCCATTGTCTCTGGTCCTGAGGTGAGACAGAATATTAGCTCACCTCCAGGCAGCCAGGAAGCAGGGAGCAGGGGAAAAATCAGAGAGGAAGGGGCCAGGGACCAGATAGAGTCTCCGAAGCCGTGTCCCCAGGACCCACTCCCTTCACATAGGTGCTGCTTCCTACATTTCCATTACCTCTCGATGATGCTGTCCAATTATGACCTCATCGGTGGATTAATCCCCATGGTCCATTTGTTTTTGGACACCCACAGACCCACCCAGAAGTGTGCTTTGCTAATTTCTTGGACATTTCTCAATCCAATCAAGTTGATAATCAGGATCAACCATCACATCTGGGGTTGCAGAGATGAATTTAACACATGTCTGACTTGAGGAATTTTACTCCCATGGGGAAGACCCAGTCCCACCATTAAGTATTCTGAGAACTAAAATACAGACCCAGCCAGGGCCTGGGGACACAGAGCAGGGAGCAGCCAGGACCCTGGATAAACAGGAAGATTTGCATGGACAGCGACAACTCTTGGGTTTTGAAGGATGAAGAAGACATCAAGCAATTCTGTAGAAAAGGGAACCCAAGGCACTGGGAACAGCATATACAGAGGCACATGGACAGCTCCCATGTTTTTATCCAGATAGCCCTTTCTAAGGAAAGTCTGAGTTTCCTATCTCTCTCTCTCTCTCTCTTTTTGGTGGTGGTAATAGTGGTACTGCATATTGAACGCAGGCCCTCACGCATGTTAAGCAGGCATTCCCCACTGAGCCTTATCTCCAGGCTTTTTTTTTTTTTTAATTTCATTTTTAGTATCTTGCTGAGTCACTCAGGCTGGCCTCAAAATTGTGAGCCTCCTGCCTTAGCCTCCCTAGTAGCTAGTATTTCAGGCTCACACCACCGTGCCCAGCCTTTCCTGTCATTTTTAAAAGTCATCGAGATGGAAGAGTGACAGGCTTAAAGGACCATCAGTGGAGACCATGAATGTGCCCTGCTGCGGTACAAAGAGCTCTCAGCTAGGAGGTAGGAGACCTGGGTTGGACTGGGCTCCGCCTGTTTTTTTCTGCCGTTCTGCAACGAGTCATCGAACATCTCCGAGTCTCAGTCTCATTCTCTGTTCTGCTTGTTGAAAAGTTCTTCCCAAGTTGGTTATGGCTTTTATTTTAGGGAACAACATGAAAAGAAACTCCCACTCAGGGCTGAGGTGGCAGCTGGCTTCCAGTGAGTGATGGGTGAGCTGTCTTCTAGGTGCTTTCTCACCGCCACCTCCTTTTTCTCTGCATGGGCACTAATGGAGTCCAGACCCGACTGTGTGGGTTTCTGTGCGCTTACTGGAGATGGGCGTGAGTCTAATTCCTAGAGGGGTGAACCGTAGGGGTCTTTTAAAAAGTCTCTGAAATCAAAATATTTTAATAGGTATCAAGAAGATAAGTTCTACCTGGGTGCCTTGGCACACGCGTGTAATCCTAGCTCTTGGGAGGCTGAGGGAAGAGGATCACTTGAACCCAGGAGTTTGAGACCAGCCTGAGCAAGACCAGGACACCCCCCCCATCTCAAAAAGATGGAAAAGGAGAAAGAAGATAGGTTCTGTTAAGAAAACCCTGGGGTTTTGAGACCATTAGAAATTGCCCCAGCAACGTCTGATAGCAGGCCTGGGCCTTTTAAAGTTGAACACACAGCACAGTGAATAGATGCTGCCCTCCCTTAAGGGAAGGGTGGCAGGTTGGTACTACCCACTTCCATAGTGACCCGGTAGTATCCAGACTTAAAATGTGCAGACCCAACAATCTCAGTGAAGGGATGTGTGTGTGGAAGCACTTCTGGAAAGATTGTATTATAGTTGTCTGCAAAAGGGAAAAATGGTCAAGAACCCAAATTCCAGTCAGTTACATAAATGATAGTAACTCTGTATTAGTACTCCGACACAGTCCCTATACAGATGAGCGATGTTATATCTAGCATGGCGTCTGGAGGCTGAAAGAGGTGGGCACATGCTGACTGTAACTCACAGCTGTGTGTCCTCAACCGGCTGAGTCTCTGAGCCCATTTCTGGGATGTAAAGCAGGCTTCCTGGTACCTCACCTCAGTCTGCAGTCACTAGCACAGTAATTGAGGGGCACCCAGTGTGCCAGGCTCTGTGCTAGGCCCAGGGGTCACAGCATTCATTCAGAGATGGGAACCTAACTTCAGTGGGTGCAGACAATAAAGCAAGAAGCTCCAAACTGTTCTGAGCATCAAAGGCAGAATGTTCCCCCAACCTCCCTGACAGCATCACACTCAGGCAGATGGGAGTTACATGAAGCATGTAGGAGTGAAAAGATGAACACAGACTGCCCAGATTCAAATCTTGGCTCTGTTATACACATTGGCTCTGTGTTCTTGAGCAAATTCCTTAACCTCTCTGGGCCTCAGTTTTCTCATCTGTAAAACAGGAGATAGGAACCTACTTCACAGGGTTGTGAGGATTGAAAGAATTAATACTTGCAAAGTACTTAGAACAAGCCTTAGTGTATGGGAGACATGATATAAATGTCTGTCAGGTGCACAGTAAGTCCTAATGTGCCTCTATTGCTCTAACTTACTTTACCAGAAATAAAAAACAAAACAAAACCATACCCATGTTTTCAGTTTAGATTGACTCTTAGGTAAACTGTGCAATAATGTGGAAAGCCATGTCCCCAAGCTATAGCGCAGGTCTGAGGTCTCCTGGACCCTGCAAGTGCCACATCCCCTCAGCCCCCAGGCCTTGGAATTAAGCTCTTGATGAAGTGTGAGCAGAGGTAATAGGGCGTTCTTCTAAGTCGAGGCCTCACATTGCTCCCCCGTTCTCCCTTCCCCATCATGTCACATAAAACTTGGCCTTCCCACGACTGAGGGTTTCATTTGTTGCTTTGGTTTTGGTTTTGTTTTTGGTTGGGGGGAGCGTGGGGTGCAGAGCTAGGCAAGTGCTCCACTGCTGAGCTACACCCTAGCCATCCTGACTGCGTTTTGACCATGCAGATGAAGACAGCACATTGGAAAGTGGAGCCACAGCACAGAAAGAGTGAGATTCCACATCAGTCTATCCCACTCGCCTCTTAATGCGAGATAAATGGCCCTCTGCTCTCTCAGGTCTCTGGGGCTTTTGATAAAGCAGCTCAGCATTCATCCTAACAATTCTGTATGCTCTACCTCCTGTACATCCTCTGCTTTATTGTCGCTTCTCCAGGCCTGGTCCCTTGCACTCTCCATGTAGATACCTTGGGAAAACTGCAGTGCGTTGGTCATTCGGTGAAGACCAGCTCAGCTGTGCACCAGTCCTGCAGGTCCCAGGGAGAGCAACAAACTCTACTAACAGATGAAAACCTTCTCTGCCTCTGAACTGAAGCAGTTTCTCTGTCTTTGCTGGGGGTGGTCACCTCTGTGTCTCAGCAGGCCAGTACACCTCCCCCTCTTCCTGCCCATTCTTCTCCTTCTCTTGCTGGAAATCCTGCTCTTCTGCCCTTGCTCTTGCTCCAGAAGACAGAAAAGACTGGTGTGCTGCATCCTTCCCAGCTCAAATTCTTGGGTCCCCAAAACGGTCATCTCTGCCTTCTCTCTGGACATGAAATGGTTAAAACATCCTTTGGAGATTCATGACATCTCCTCCAAATGAAAGGCAAGTCGCCGCACCTACTGCTAAAAGAAAAAAGACAAAATTGGTGGCCACCTTTGGATTTGGGAGGCAACACATGCACATTTCTGTGTGCTGTTCCAAGCACACACAATTTATTATGGGTTATTTACTGAATAGCCCATAGGACTGCCGGGTTCGGGTCTCAGAGCATGTGTAGGCTACCGCATAAGATACTCTGCCAGTCGAGCTTATGACCCACTAGATCCAGTGGTATTTACACTGTCTGTGAGACAGGCCTGCACCCTGGAGCTTCCAGCAAGCCCCAATAGGAAAATCTCAGCGCCTCCCACTAGTTCTCAGAATAAAGTCGTGTCATCTTCTGCAACTAATAATTGTCCTTTTGAGAAATAGCATCTGGCTTGCTACTGGGCCTTGGTAGAGACGAACACCTGTCCGTGAGACACCAAGTGATGGTGCAATCTGAGCTCTCCATCGTGAACTGGGTGTCATCTGGTTCATCAAGCCGTACAGTGAGACGTGTATGTACAGCAGTATTTTATCAAGTGAAAGGGACAGGTGCAGACAGTGCCATCTCCTCTGCCACACTGCTGCCCCTTCCTCAATCAGCACCTAAGGTCTTCTGGTGGTGAAGTCCCTGTTGTCAGTTGATGCAGGAAGAGAAAGCTCAGGCCTGGTGCCAAGTAGAAGTAGACGGTCACATCACTGGAAGACTCTGCAAAGGTAAAGCCTTTCGGTGAGCGGAGTTCTCAGCAGAGTTCTCAACATCCGGTTGTTCACTTTACCAAGGTGGAGACAGAAGTCTAGAATACGAACCTGTACACGTGCATGGACTGGGTGGTTTGGCTGGATGATCAGGAACATGGAAAAACAAGACTGGAGGAAGTCTGCAGGGCAAGCTATGTGAACGGACCTCTAACAAGGGGCACAGAATGGGAGAGTAATTGTATACTATGTGGATATTCGGCAAAAGGTGCTGACTGCAGAGACTGTGGGCCAATGAACCAACAGACAAGATGCCATTTTCTGTGGAGGTCACTCATTCTCTTTCTCCAGCCAACGAGTCCTTGTATAACAGGTTCATATGCAGTCTTGCCAGGGTAATTGAACAACAATTATTAATGGACAGCACAATGTGAACTCCCTGTCATCAAGACCAAATTAGCTAATTTAGTTGAGTAGCCAACTTCCTTAGAGTTCCTGATATGACACCAGTCACCATAAACAGTAGCCATATTTTTTGGTAATTTTGGGGGGTGCTGGGGATGGTACTTAGGGCCTTGCACTTGGTAGGCGAGTGCTCTACCAGTTGAGCTAAATCCCCTACCCCAGACAGTAGCCATTTAAATGGCAGATTTGCTACACTGAACTGCTTTTACTATGGAGGGAGAAGGTGTGCTCACTAATTCTGTATGCGGATTTGCCTTCTCTTGGCCACTACGCACATGCACTTATGAATAGCTTGGTTTTGGGCTTGGTATTCCACATGACATTACTTCTGAACAAGGGGCTGATATCACAGCAAAAGAAATGCAGCAGTGTGATTATAACTTGAATTTTCTGGTCTTGTCATATACTCTTATCTAGATGCAGCTAGATTTGCCAGGACAGTGAAAGGGGCTACTTAAGGGTTTATTACAGTGCCAGCTGGAAGAAACCACAGTGTTGAACTGCTTCCTTAAAGGAAGCAGTGTATACTCTGCTTTGAACCAACCAGTTGTTTCTCTCATGACCAGAAAACATGGGTCCAGCAGTGCTGAGGCGGAAGGGGGTGTAACTACTCCATTACACGTAATAACTAACTGTTGCTGTCCAACCCTGGGACTTTGGACTCTGAGATTATAGGAGCAGTGCCGCTGTTGAGGAATATATCAGTGGTTCCGTTGAATTTGAAGTTTGGACTGCTGCTTGGCCATTTTGACCTCCTCATACCATTGAAACTACAGGCAGAGAAGTAGGTAACTCTGCTGGCTGGGGGAATTGATCCAGATTATTGAGGACACAAGGGTTTCTCCTGTACAATGGGCAGCATGGAAGACTACGTATGGGAATGGGATTTTCTGGAGTGCCCCAATAATGTTTCTACATCCAATGGTAAAAAAACTAATAGAAAAATCACAGCCACCCAAGAACCACCCATATCAGAGTCATTTTACCAGTTCAACTACCCCAGCTGAGGTGTCAGCTGAGGGAAAGATGACGTAGAAAAGTCAGTGGAAAAAAGAGAGATTAGGAATGTCAGCAGTGGCCTCGAGATCAATTTAAGATAGAGGAGTATAGCAGCCACAAGAGTTTTCCTCTGTGGTGTTATGTGTGTGTATCCTGAATAGAAGGGATGCTGGTGATGGTTAAATTTAAATTCAATCTGTATATTACAGTATGTTGAGGTGTGATTGAGCTCTGCAACTGAGGCAAAATGAGAAGAGAATCCCACCTCCTCCAGAGTGAGGTAACTGACCGATGGAGCTTTGTGAATCCCATTTTTGGAGGGAGAGTGAGTACGTCCTCATTTCACAAGGGCGGCAGATCCTGTTAGGATAAGCACAGTGTTAGTGTTCTTTGATTACGAGGGGAAGGCATCTGCACGGATGTCTGGGTAGCCCGATGGGTGGACAGTGTCAGAGAGTGTGGCCTCCAACTTCTAACCTTGTCCTGTCTTGGCCCTGGCTATTTTTTTCTTTTTACCTTGATGAAAACATACATATTTTTACACTTTTTTTTCAAAATAAATAAAACTATGCCTATATCCCACAAATTATATTCCTGGTTTAATATTCTTTGGGCATATTAACATTTTCCCTACTTGCAAATTCAGGAAGGGGGCGTGTGCCCTGGATACCCCTGAAGGCTAATTTAAGCAAGCAGTCGTGAATATACGTTGTAAATGGGAAACACTGTGCTCAAGTTGGTGGGTTTGTGTCAAGGTCAGAGCTTTGGAAAATCTATCCAGAAGCTGGCTAGACCCAGCACCTGGAGAACTGAGTTTCACTTTGCTTGTTCCACTTTGCTTGCCCATTTCTCAAACCTTGTGTCCCCAGCCCTCTGGCCCCGACTTTGGAAATGAGAGCTGGGTGCACAACATAGCTTTAGAAATGAAGAGTGGTCGCTCCTCCTGGATGCTTTATTGAGGGATTTCATTTGATTCTAAGCATGAGTGGCAGTGACACCCAGACTCTTTCCCAACATGCAGAAGGCACAGGAAAGTGAGACCTGACCAAGGGGGCAGCATGGATGCAGACTCCCCGTGCACACAGCATGAGGGAGCCCTGGGAATAATGGGAAATGTGGGCACTAAAGGAAGTGAAGAGGGACCCACCCCTGCGCTTGAGCTGGGACTGACCTCAGAGAAGGTCAACATGGCTTTTGCTGAAAGTCCCACCTCACAGGGTGGGAAAACTCAACTCAAGGTAGGAAGTGGATGGTGGATGCTGCCTTCAGGGTTTCTGTTGAAGAGTCAAACCGAACACACCAGGCAGATCAGGAGGGGAGTGAGAGGGTGTGCTTGTGGTGCCAGTCCCGGCCATGGTCAAGATTTGGGGTATCACTGCCTTGGCTCAAGCCAGTGTTGTCTCAGTCCATGTCCAGGAGAACGAAGCCCCTTCTGATCTTCAGGAGCCTCTGGCTCTTCAGCCCCAGCCGGAGGTACCAGTTAGAAGAGTTGGGTCTTGGTATTGGCTTTGTCCTGTGGAAGAGTTGCCTGGCAAGAGGGAAGGGGAGGCGAGGGGTCAGGCCCTCTGAGCCCCAGCACCTCCCAGAACCTGGGCCCTGGTGGCTGGAATGTCCTGGGACTCACCTCAGATCCTGACCAGTCCCCACAGTTCCGTCTTGAGACTTTGAATCCAAAGAAAAGGCATTCGTGTTTTGTTTCTGTTTTGCTCGCTGTCTCACTCTCTTCCTCTCCTCTAGTAGAGCTGTGGCCTCAAGTCAGAGCACTGGCAATGTCTACTTCTAAACTATGGAATGTTTTCACATTGACGATAGAATTACTCAGAACAAGGGGGGAGGTGCCGTCCACTGTTGGTGGGACAGTGAGTCGCTGAGAGGTCATTGGGAATCACACAGCACAGAGACACTGACAGTCAACAGCAGGCCCCAGGCCTGGCTCTAGATGTATTTTTTCTTGAGGTACCAGTAGGCAAAATAGCCCATCCCGCCCAGGGAGCCCATGAGGAAGGACGCCCCAAAGAATGACGGGGGTTTCCGTTTGACCAGCCGGAATGCGTTGGGGATGACGGCGGACAGCAGGGTGGTGTGGATGTCCCCGAGGACTTTCCGGAAGGCAAATCGTCTCTGCACCCTCTCAAAGAAGGACTGCAGGTTGGGCCGACTGCCGTCTTCCCAGTATTTCTTGGACAGTCCCAGGAACTTGAGGCGGTGCAGGGTGGCCCCCAGGAGGACGTCTGCCAGGGTGAAGGCACAGCCGCAGAGCCACAGCTCGCATTTCTTCCCTGAAGAGGGAGAAGGAGAGAGAGAAGAGTTGCCAACTTACTTTTCTCCCATCAGCCCTGGGTTTTGTCTGCCTGCTGGTGTCCCCCAGGTTCATTTGTCCGTGTTCCACTTTTTGCCATATTCTTGTACGTACTACCTCTATTCTTATTTTCTTTAAACCAGCTGCTTCCCCCTGTCCCCTGCCTTTGGTGCTGGAGATAGAACCCAGTCAAGGCCTCTCCTGTGCTAGGCAAGTGCTCTACCTCTAAGCCACATCCCCAGCCCTCTGACTTTATTTTATTTATTTATTTATTTATTTTTTTGGTGCTGGGAATTGAACTCTGGGCCTTGTGCTTGCTAGGCAAGTGCTCTACAGCTGAGCTAAATCCCCAATGCCAGCCCTCTGACTTTTAAAGTGTAGATAGTGTATTTTTTCTCCAGACCCACATACCCAGCTGCCTCTTTGACAGGTCTACTTGGGTATCCACTCTGAGTTTCAGATCTGACATGTCCAAAGTAGAATTCAGGATTTCACCCCTAAGCCTACCCACACCCACCCATCTCAGGAGTGACACCCCTACCCTTTCCATTGCTCAGGCCGAAGCCTCAGTGCTACCAGGAATTCACTTTCTTTCATTCACCACAATCTGCCAGCCATTCCTATCAGTTTTATCTTCAAAATACATCCAAAATTTGATGTCACTTCCACTTTTACCATTCCAGTCCAAATAACCCTTATTTCCTACCGAAATTATCACAAAGTCCCTTGAACGTTCTCTATACCTTGGCCCCTTTCCCCTGGAGTCTGTTCTCAGCACACAGTCAGAGAGATCCTGTTAAAATTTAAGCCAGGAAAAAAATTGATAAATAGAATTTAAATCAGGGGCTGGGAATGTAGCTCAGTGGTAGAGCACTTGCCCAGCAAGTGCAAGGCCCTGGGTTCAATCCCCAGCACACAAAACAATAACAACAACAACCGACAAAGCAAACAACTCTTTAATTATGTCCTGTCATGGTCAGAGTAGAAGCTGAAGCCCTTCAAGCCCTACAAGGCTTTGTGTAGGTGATCCCCAGGTACCTTCCAGATCCCTGATTCTCCTGACACACTGGCCTCCTTGTAGTCCCTCGTGCCAGGCACATTCCCACCTCGAGACCTTTGCATTTGCTGTTTGTCTGATTAGAAGAGCCACAGGTCTCCTTCTTCCAGCTCTTCAGGTCTTTGCTCAAATGTCATCTTCTCAGGTGACTTCATGGACCATTGATTTAAGATCGAAGCTCCCAACCCCAGTGGTCACTGTCCCTTCCCCTGCTTTGTTTCCCTCCTTAGAATTTATCACCATTGCTGCACCATATATCTTACATACTCGCTTTGTTTATTATCTGATACCTTCTCCTACAATGAGGACAAGGATTTGGGTCTGTCTTGTTTACCGCTGTATGCCCTGCCCTAGAACACTTCCTGGCACATAGTAGTTGCTTGAAAAACTGTATACTGAATAACTTGAATAAACAGGGTCATTTCCCATAGGCCTTCTTAAATAATAAAAGTAAGCATAATAGAAACAAATGCTATGAAGTTTCACCTGGACACTATTGCCCACAAAAATCAGGGCCCAATACTTGTTCTGTTCTGCTTTTAAGAAAGGAGCCAAAATGAAATTGAAGTAGTAACGTAAAACAAAACAAAAGACTCAACTAAGAGAAGCCCAGGACCCGATGGGTTCACTGCTGAATTTGACAAGAACTTCAAGGAAAATCTAATGCTAATACCCCTCAAACTCTTTAATGAAACTGAAAAGGAAAGTTTACTTCCAAATTATTCCTGGAAACTAGCATTACCATGATTCCAAAACCAGACAAAGATCCAACTGAAAAAGAAAACTATAGGCCAATCTCTTTCCAAAAATCCTCAACAAGATACTGGAAAATAATGCAAGAAATCATCAAAAAGGTCATACATAATGACCAAGTAGGCTTCATCCCAGGGATGCAAGGATGATTCAACATATGCAAATTGATAAGTATAATATACCACATAAACAGAAGTGAGGACAAAAATCATATGGTCATCTCAATAGACACAGAAAAAGCCTTCAACAAAATCCAACATCCATTCATGATAAAAAACTCTAAAGAAAATAGGTATGGAAGGATCTTATCTCAATCTGATAAAAAACTATTTATGATAAACCTACTGCCAACATCATATTATATGGAGAAAAATTGAAATATTTTCCTCTACAATCAGGAATAAGACAAGGATGTCCACTCTCACCACTCCTATTCAATACGGTACTCAAAAGATTAGCCATAGCAATCAGACAAGAGGAAGAAATAAAAGGGATTTGTATAGCAACAGAAGAAGTCAAGCTATCATCATTTGCAGATGACATGATCCTTTACATAGAAGACCCAAGAATTCTACCTAAAGACTCCTATAAATTCAGCAAGGTAGCAGGATGCAAAATCACACAAAAATCAGTTGAGTTCCTATACACCAGTAATGAATCCATTGAGAAAGAAATTAGGAAAACATACCATTCACAATAAGTTCAAGAAAAATTAAGTACTTAGGAATTAATTTAACCAAGGGAGTTAAAGATGTCTATAATAAAATATATGGTACACTAAAAAAGGAGATCAAAGAGGACATCAGAAAATGGAAAAATATCTCCTATTCTTGGATACATAGAACCAATATTATCAAAATTGCCATACTACCAAAATTGATATATAGATTTATTGCAATCTCAATCAAAATACCAAAAGCCTTCTTCATAGAACTAGAAAAAATAATCCTAAAATTCATATGAAGATCCCCTGCACACCCCCTGCCAAATTCATATGGAACCAGAAGAGACCTAGAATAGCAAAAACAATCCTGGGCAATAAGAACAAAGCAGGAGGCATCACAATCCCAATTTCAAGTTATATTATAAAGCTAGATGACAAAAACAGCATGGCACTGGCACAAAAACCAGACATGTGGGTTAATGAAACAGAATAGAGGATGCAGAAACAGTCCCAGGCACATCTGCCATCTGATCTTCCACGAAAGGGCCCAACACATACACTAAAGGAAAGACAGCCTCTTTAACAAATGGTTCCGGAAAAACTGGTTACATAGGCAGAAGATCGAGTCTTGCCCTATATCTGTCAGCATACACCAAAATAAATTCAAAATGGACCAAAGGCCCCGATATTGAAACAAAAACAATCTGCTGGAAGATGAAGTAGGTAATACTCTTGCAGACAGGGAAGAACTTTTCTGAACAGAACCCTGATTGTACAAGAAATAATATATATATAAA
>PVJO010011109.1:0-61340 GCA_004026905.1 Hystrix cristata
GTAAATTGAACAATACCAAAATTAAAATATTCACCCTTTGAAAACCTATCAGAGATGAAAAGACAACCTACAAAATTGGAGCAACTATTCATAAGGCATATATCCAACAAAAAGACAGAGAGAGACTACTGAAAAAGACAACAATTGAAACTAACTGCAAGAAACAATGTTCACCATCATTAGTCGTATCAAAAACTTAACTTCAAATCACAATGAAATAGTGCTACCCATCTATGAAAATGGCTACTGTTGAAATAACGATCATATCACATACTGATGCAGAGACAGTGAAAATAGCTCTCCATACATGGCCGATGGCTCTATAAAATACACAGCCACTCAGAACAGTTTCACATTTTAAGAATGTAATTACTAGAGGGCCCAGTAACTGCATTTATCTCTGAGAAATACTTGTTTTTAGAAATGGCTATGTATGGAGAAGTGTGGCAGTTTTCTTCATAATATTAAAAGGCTGGACACAAGCTTTGCAAGGTGAGAAAAGCTAAATAAACTGTGGTGCCTCCGTGCCGGGGAAGATCACTCAGACACATGAACTATGCTGAAGGAAGATGTCTACCCCAAAGGTTGTATACTGCATGGTCCCATTTACTCTCGTGTTTGGAAGGACAGAATTATACAAGCGGCAACAGATTAGTTTGGTCAGGAGCAGAAGGGACCGTGAAGACAGGGACAAGCAGGCATGCTATGAAAGGCCACGAAGATGTTATTGTTGGAAAAAACTGGACAAAAGGGAGCTCTGATCCCTTCGCAGTAGTTCTTGTAACAGAACATAGAATTGTCCCAAAATAGAATGTTTCAGTGACACAACGATCTATGTGCACACAGAATTCTAATTGTTAAACGTAAACTGAGTGGAGCAATTCCTGAATGCTAAAGTTATGGGAATACTTTAATGAGAAGCAGAATATTCTCATGGTCCCAAAGTATTTTCTAACACACTGACTTAATTGCAAGGCAGAAAAAGTAAGTCTATACTGGAGAAATCAGACAATGCCTTGACTGAATGATCAAAAGTATTATCAGCAACAAGTCCAAGATATATGTTGTATAATTCTGGATGTGATCGATATGATTCCTGGAGAAGGACACAGTATCTGGGGGGAGTATTTCAGCTGAGAATGTGAAAACTCAATCTGATTGTGATGAAATATCAGACAGACAAAAGATGACAGATGATGTATTACCAAAAGAAAGAAGGGGGATTGTATTCTTCAAAAATGTCAATGCTGTAAAAAACAAAGCCTATGGAAATGTTTTGGTTAAAGGAGTCTAAAGGAAGTGAACAAATGAATCTAAAATCTGAGTCTATGCTGGCCTCTGTAGTGGTGGGAATGAGGTTTCTACAAAGAATACTTTATCGGGAAACTGCAAAACTAGAAGTCTGAACCATCCATGAGACAGAATGATTGTATCCATGTAATTTGTCAAGCTAATAACTGTACTATGATATATTAATGTAAGAGAATATTCCTAGTTTAAGACATACAGGAGTGTTTATGGATAAAGAGCCACAATAACATACATAATTGAACCTAAAATAGTTCCAAATAGGCACACACAAGAGAGAAAGAAAAGGAGACACAACAGACAAACGAATGTGCTAAAATTTTAATACAGACGAATTTGGGTAAGCTACATAAATTTTATTATTGTGAGATTTGTAAATTAGAAAGTATTTTCAAATAGAAAATAATCTAAATTTGAAGACATGTTCTAACTCCAGTCGTATCTCATGGTAGTGGACAACATGTTCTTTTACAAACAAGACTTTGTTCGGTTGCAGCTTACAGTGAAAACTCCATCTTCACACAAATGGAAATCACAGGAGCCAGGACATCTCGGGCACTTTGGATTTTAGGGTTCTAGCTAAGTCTCAAAACTGTATCTGTCTCTCAAATTAATTCTCCTCCATGGTAACTTCAACCTGCCATATTCTGTTGTGCAATCATGGGAAAACAACACGGCCTCTCCCCACTATCTCCTGGTTTAAAGTGAGCCTCATAACTGATGATGTCAGTAAAGAGATTCATCATGTTCCCAAACAACGGCAGCAAAAGGAGAAATAAACAAGCCGCAACTATTCTCTGGTTTCTGAATGGTTTTGCTTGGATGAAATACCGCAAGTTAAGCACCGCGGCCTCTATTTGGCCGGGCCTGAGTCTCAGGGCTGCCTGGGACGCTAATGGTGGGGAGATGGCCGAGTGTGCACAAGACCAACACATGGGAGAATGATTTCCAAAAGAAAAGAATACGTTTTGTTATGACGTAAGAATCTCACGTCTGGAGTGGGTCTGGGGTCTGAGTACCCCGACGTCCTCCTGCTGGGAGCTAAATGTCTCTCCCCATTGCAGAATGAAGACGAAGAAGCAAGCCAGACCACAGTGGAAGTAGAAGGAAGTTTTTTTCTCAGAGCAAAGCAAAAGCCACCTCCAGCTGGGTGGTGGGGGTGTCCAACCTCACTCATCCCCAGGAGGGGTCCCTACTTGGTTGGTTGCTATGCTTGTTGTCAGGGGAACGATAAATTTGGGTAGGAGAAGCGTCCAGCATAGTGAGGGGCTTTTTCTGTTTCTCTCTCTCGGGTGTGGAAAAGGGGAACGTAAGATCCCTTTCTGACAGCCTGAAGGGAAGAGGTGTGCTGTTGGCTTCACTTCAAGCAGGGGAATTAGAGGAATTTGGGGACGTCAAGTATCACACACTGTACCTTGTGGTAAGCAGCTATAAAACCACAGACTGTCAGCTTTCTGACTGCTAGCTAAAATCTAGACGCAGATGGGGAGACACAAGTGGCAGGGCCCCAAATCTATCTACCCCTTCCTATTAATCCCGCTATTCCTACGAGAACAGACAACAAAAACAAACAAAAACCCTCTGTGACCACCATTCAGAGCATTTTACTACCTTGTGAAACTCTAAGATCTCCATTCCCGAACACCTTGGTCAGAGCTCTGTGTTTTGTTGAACCGGAGGAAGAGCCTCTGTGCTACAAGGCTGCCCACAGCAAGAGCTGGCGGTGGACTCCTGTGTCCCGTAAAGACCCGCCCTGGGAATGGGCAGCCTGGGGCTGCCGGCCTTGGCATGGTGGGTCCTCGGGAAAAGGCAGTCGATCGGCTCCATAGGCAGAGCGCTTGAATAGTTCTCCCTGTGAAATGTATGATATTTATGAATCCACAAGCAGTCCGAGATTTTTCCTCTTAAATTGGCAATCCATAAAAACCAAAGGTTTTGGATGAGAACTGCAGATAGTTTATTTCAATCGGAAGGTATATTGATGTTGACACATACCTGTATTTCATTTATCCCACAATGAATGTGTAATATATGAATATTTAATGAGCATCCAAAATACATTGAAACTAATCAAATATTCGTGAATAAATATTCATTGACTATCAAAAACATAAAAAATATTTGCCAAGAGAGGAGATATTATACTTTGCTGGGAGGACTGCAATGTAATTGTCTCACATAGAATTTGCCTTTCATCCCAATACTGCAAGGATTTAAACTGATGAAACTTTTTTTTTAAACAATATTAATATAATAGTGTTGTCAGATAAAAGATGATAAAAATGATTGTTATGAACAATGCATTATTTGCTGTCGGGTAGTCCAAAGACCGGGTTCTGAAATAAACTAAAATAATTTGTAAAAGAGGAACCAGTAAAATAATTTTCTAAAGAAAGAAACACCAGCTGTAAATGATAAAGGCAATAACATTTTTTTTACACAACAGTACTTAAAATTAAATCTACATATAAACGTAATGATTTTAAGATGATAGTTATTTGCTTTATAAGCTTAATTATATAATACAAGATAACTTTTAGCTCATGATCCCTTCAGAAATGGGGAAACAAATTTATTACCATCTCTAAATTTGCTTTTGTCTCCATTTACTTTGGATGAAAGTTTCCAAAGTAGCAGTGTATAAGTAGAAGAAATTAATAAAAAGAAAAATACATAAAATAAACAAAAAATAAAAATTTTGTGGTTACAAAATAATGGAAACTAATTCTCCCATTTTATAAATGGGGCCATACTTATGATTTTTGCAATAATATTGAAGTATATATTTCTGTCATTGTTTATCCATTTTAGCCAAACTCTGGGCGAGTAATTGGCAATATTTGTGAAGCTGAGAAAGTTTGACGAAAATGAACTTTATTGCTTTTTTAGCAGGTTTCCATATCCCACATCCTGACACACATTTCGTGTGTGCCTTCTTTCCACAGTTCTTTCCATAGTGCAAGACTTCTGGAATATTCTCAGAAATAACTAATCAGAATGGCAATAAAGGTAAAAAGAAGTATGGACATGTCTGAGCACTATGATTTGGTGCAGATTGAATGGTGGTTCATCTAGAAGTGATTAAATGATTTCAATTTTAAAAATACTGATTTTACTAAATTTGTCAATAACATGCAATGTTCAGTTACTTTTTAGCTACTGAGTTCCTTTATTTGTTCAGGCAAAAGATACTGGGATATTCCATGGCAGAAACTGCAGCTTTGATTCTAATAGGAGGGTTACCATCTAGATGCTGGTTGAGATTTACTAGGAGGTTGCCACAAAAAAGATCTGATCTATAATCAGAATAACAGTTATTAGCTTCCCTCAATAAACAGACTGACCATCTGTGATTTTGAATGAAGAGAGAATACCAACCATGAAAGAAGACGAAAAGAGAGAAGACACTGGGAAACAGAGACAAGCTGGGAAAGGTTCTGGAAATCGCACAGGTAGTAACTGAGAACGAACAGGCACGGGCAGCTAAGGAAGTGCAGACTGCTGGAATGGTGTATTCGAAAGAAACGCTTAGCTAGTTTTGGAAACTTGCAGGATTCACGAATTGTACAGGCATAAATTGAAGGACAGAACTTTAAATCTTAGTTTCTTTTTCTTTTTTTTTTTTTTTCCGGTGCTGGGGATCGAACTCAGGCCCTTGTGCTTGCCAGGCAAGCACTCTAATCACTGAGGTAAATCCCCAGCCCCTTAAATCTTAGTTTCTTTAGGACTAGTTCTTGGACAATTTTTCTTTTCTATTCATATTCTTTACTCGGTGACCTAACTTTCTTCCGGGACTTGAGGTCATCTTTTTACTAACAATTTCTAATAAACAGCTCTGGCCTAAAGCTCTCCTTGCACATCTTTATATTTAAATGTTTCTCCTGCTTGTTTGATCTCTCCTACAGATATCTCACAGGCATCTCAAGCTATATATGTCTACAGTGAAATATTTGATTCATACTCTATTTTTATGCATTCCTCAAAAGAATACCACCTTCTCGATAGTACCGCCCGACATCCAGGAGCGCTTGTTTCCTGCTCTCTTCCTCACTCCACATCCGCTGCCTGGCCGTGCCAGGAGCCTTCCACGTTTCTCTGTCTCCTCCTTAGGGCACGTGACTGGCATCGCTTTGGCCACCACGATAGCATCTTAGCACCACCCCAGTTTCCTTATTTTCACCACACCCACCACACCAATACATCCCATACTACCAAGCGCCATTTTCCAGAGACACTAAGAACTCATACTGACGTGTACATAGTAGTTAATATATCTATGTGCTTTCTAAATTTTAGCTCATTTAAATTACAATGTATTTGATTGCACTTGGGATAAAGATAAAAGTGAATAACTGCTCCTGTAAAGTTTTCTACACAGAAAGCCACTACCTGCTCCTCCAATCTAAACAATTTATCAGTCTCTCCCTCTTGCTTAAGTCCTATAAATTTCCCTCAGTTTCAAAACCATGCGAAGCCCTTCCAGATGCAGCATCTTTACACCCAGCACCGCCTCTGCTATAGAGCTTCTTGTCCAGATTTGTTGCTTTACTGGTTTCACCCACCGTCCAGGTCTCAGCTTCATTGCTGCCTCCGTCCACAGTCAGGCCCTGCCCACCACACCTGCCGGAGGCCTCACTCATCCCCAGTCATATATTCCAGCTTACTGACGCTGTGATTCAAGCATGACCAACTACCATGCTCATTATTTAAATGTATGTCTATTTTGTGTCTCTTGCACTAGCAAGTGTGCTCTCAGAATGAAGAATCCCGCTTACCATGTTCTTTTCAAAAGTTACCTGTCACTAGTACCTACTTAGTAAATATTAGTTGAGTAAATACAGTAAATTTAAGAATTAGAACAAGTAGATCAGAAGCCATAATATGTAATATATCATCTCAAAATATCAATGTATTACCACAGTGGATTTATTCTTAGCTCACATCATAGTTCAATGCAGGTCAGCAAGGGTGGTACAGAGTCTATCATCTGAAACATACAATTGCAAAGTTTATTTTAGGAACTGACATTTATCTGGTTGGCGGGAGGCAGGGAGACAGAATGAGAATAAAAAGAAGTACAGATCCACCCATTTCTTAACCTCTAAGCAGAAATGACACAGATCATTTATCCTCACATTCTAATATTCAGACTTCTTGTGTTGTATACTGTATCCTACAAAAATGTGGATCTTCTTGGTATCAGGGATGCTAATTCTGTCTGCTGCCTACAACTTAGCAAAAAAACCAAAACCAAAACAAAACAAAGAACAACATAATGCTTACACTGTAAACTTAATGTGTTCTGTTGATTAACTGGTAAAAATGAGTACAGCAAAAGTGAGCACATAGCTTGCTGGCCAGGAAAGATCTGGGAGATCAAGAAAGATCTTTAAATTGGGAGAAAGATCTTTTGCAAAAGCAAAAGTGGCCAAGTGATAGTGGGGAAGGAAGAAAAAGGAGAGAAGGAAAGAATGAAAAAAGAATTAAGATGTTTTATGTACATGTACCACTCCCCACAGGGAATGATTCCATTCATTATGTATTGCAATCATGTACTAATAAAAAATGAAAATTGAAAAAACATAAATTACTTCCTTGAGTGAATTCTACTTGCCACGTCAAACTGAGGGAGTAATTCATCTAACCCCATTTTTTTTTCTGTCAACACGTTCTCATATTATTGTTACATCACAACCAATTAGCAGATTTTAATGGCTTTATCGATGTTTTTAAGTATTAGGAACTCTACACATGCCAGGTATTCTTCTAAACTTATCTGACAACTAGAATGCATCAACCTTTAAACACTAAACAAAAGCTGACAGAAACTATTTTCAAGTCCTAATTATTTATATAAATAATTAATGATTGAAGCTCCCTTAGAAATAAAATTAATAAATAAAAAATAAGATTTGGGTTTGAAACGGAAACATTCTCTTATATGAGCTCACACAAAAGAACCTTTCCTCACAATTGTTTATTCTATTTAAAATAAATTTTATAAAAATTCTCAGTGTTCAGTTCCCCAATCTTAAGAATAGTTTTCATATTTTATTCTGAGAAGTAGTTCAGTTATTGAATTGAATTATTGTCTAGTAATACAGCAGTGCTTATTATTAGCATTTCTGACATAGAACAGCCAAATAGTTTTGCTTCTATTAACAATTTACAATTACTTCAATGACTGTTATATTTTATTTATCTCATAACTGGCATTCTTTATGTGAAAGGCCCAATTTAAAGTCAATAAAATGTGATTCCTAAATTTCAGAACCTGAATGCGAATAGATTTCAACCATCGATACCTCAAGAAATGCTGTATAGTAGAAAAAATATGCATTCACAAAGCAATTTTTAAGTAAATCTTAAAATTTTTAGTGGACACTCCTATGTTGCTTCATTTAGTCCTCACTGAAAGCTTGAGCTGGGAAGCAAGCTCAGTGGTACCATTTTTCCTGCACTAACTGTAAAATTAGGAAAATTTTGTTTGCAGGTATGAGGTGATTTGCTCTATATTTTAGTATACAAATATGAAAGTTAGCTATTATATGACAAAGCACCCTAAAACTTAGTAAATTAAAAAAATAGTTTGTTCATGATGCTAAGGCTGAGCATTTAGTCTGCGATCAGCCACATGATGCTTCTCTGGTTGGCCAGAATTCCCAAATGTCTTCAGTACCTACAGCTAGGCCAGGAGACATTGCCAAAAAAAAAAAAAAAAAAATGCATTTAGCAGTATGTCCTCTTGCAGGTTTTTGCACAATTCAGTAGCTATTCTTCCTAAAAAACTGCTGATTAGTATTTCACTAATTGATGTATTATGATAGAGTTATCCGTTTCTATGTTGACTGACATTTGGGTTATTTTCACTTTATGCTCTTAAATTATGGAAAACATGTATGTATCAGTCTTTGCATAAATGTATATTTTTTTCTTGTAGGTAACTACTATAATGTCTCAATTACATAGCAGGTGTAAATTTAACTTTAAGAGATTGTCAGAGTGTTTCCAATGGTGAAACAATATGGATTCCAGAATTTTGTTTGCTCAGACCTTCCCCCAGAATTGGTTTAACTGATCTCTTTTAAAATTGTAGGCATTCTAATAGATTTACAGTGGTCTCCCGGTAAGATTTTAATTCATATACTTTTGTAATGATATAGAGCAAATTATCACATTTCAGTGCCATTCTTTTATTATCTTCAGTGAAGTGTTTATTCAGATCGCTCACCCATTTCTAATTGGCTTGATTAGCTTATGTTGAGGTTAGAGTCTCTACACAATCTAAATACAAGTTTTTTATCAGATACTTGTCTTACAAATATTTTCTTTCTACCCATAACTTGTGATTTTATTTATTGTAACAGGAACTCTTGAAGAACTAGAGTTTTTAATTTTATTGAAGTTTAAATCATTATTTCTATTGTCATTTTCAATATTTATTCTGGTTTTAAGAAATCTTTCCCAAACTCAAGATCAATAAGATTTGCTGCTGTTTTTTCCAGAAATGTTCTACTTTGAGCTCATAAACTCACAAAATAATCTCTTTGAGTTAATTATTGAATTTGGTTGTAAGACTTTAAAAATCACTGTATTGATAATTACGTTTAAATTACCTAAATATTCTAAGTGAATGACCAAGAGACTCAGACTGGATACAAAGTTAGATTGACCTAAACTTTGTCTTTAAGAAAGAAATTTGAAATAGAAAGACGGAGATATAGTAAAAATAAACAGACATAGATATATTATGCATTTGAGGGGCTGAGTAAATAACAAATAAAAAAGATTTTAAAATAAAAGATATTACATAATGATGTGTGAAATTATCAATAAGACATAATTAAAAATCTGTGAGCACTACTAACAGGGCTTTAAATACATTAGTTAAAAGGATATATTAATTAATTTTAAAAAAGCAATTGCTGTACCTGCAGCTACAGTTAGATCTTTCTTTTTTTTTTTTTTTTTTTTGAGCTGGGATCGAACTCAGGGCCTTATAGTTGCAAGGCAAGCACTGTAACCGCTGAGCTAAATCCCCAGCCCTACAGTTAGATCTTTCAACACTCATCTTTCAATAATTGATATAAAAGGTAGATTAAAAAAAAGACTGTTTTATAAACTTGAGCATCAAAGAGGTAAGTACATAGAAAATAAGTAAACTCATATTACTCATAGATAAGTAAATAGAAAATAAGTAAAATAAACAACAACTTCATTGGCCTTGTGTACAAGGTATGATCAAACCTACAGTAATCTTCAAATAAAAATATTTTGTTGTATAATACGTGACACGTCACCATTAATCCCCTTCCAACTGCACACCTTCACTTCCCCACAGCTGCCCCATCATCAGGGCGGTTTTCTGAAGCAGTTCTGTGAGTCTTCATTTGTGAGTATCTTTACAAAGTGTGACCAGAAATAAGATGAATGCTGCCACCAAGTGCCATCCAACAGCAAGGCAGACTTGTGAAAACACAATTTACTGTTACTCATACTATGCAACTTCTGGCTCTTCCCAAAAGTCAAAATGACCATAAAAGACAAATGTTTCAAATCAGTCAGGACATCAAGGCAGACGGAATAGCACAACTAAACACACTTTGGAAAGAGGACTTCCAAAACTGCTTTGTAAATCGGCAAGAATGATGAGATAATTATGTTCAAAGTGAGGGTGAATATTTTGAGGGCTGTTGCTACTAACTTTTAAAGTTTTCTTTTAAATTCAATTTTATTTACCAAGAACATGTATGGTACATTGGATACATAGTGACCACATTCACCATAGTTAATCTGTACCTGTACACGATGTATCTTGGTTCCCTCCTTCTTACCTGCTCCTCCCTTCCACTCCCCCTCCCTTCCCTATTTACAGTAGCTTTATTTACATTTTTCCCTTTCTTTTCTTTTGGTCTTTTGAGGGATGTAAATTAAAACAAGGTTAAGATTTCATCTCACTCTAGAAAGAATGGCTACCATCAAGAAATCAACCAATAATAAATGCTGGCGGGGCTGTGGGGGAAAAATTAACCCTCCTCCGCTGTTGGTGGGAATGGAGGCTGGTCCAACAACTGTGGAAACCAGTGTGAAGATTTCTCAAAAATCTACAGCTAGAGGTTCCATTTGACCCAGCTATTTCTCTTGTTGGTATCTTCCCAGAAGAATTAAAAACATCGTACCACAGTGATATATGTACAACCATGTTTATAGCAACACAGTTTGTAATAGCTAAGTCTTGGAAACAACCTGAATGCCCAACAACTAATGAATGGCTAAAGAAGATGTGGTTTTTCTATACAGTGGAGTACTACTCTGCCATAAAAAGGATAAACTTGAGATATTTATAGGTGAAAGGATGCATCTTGAGAATATACTCTTAAGTGAAATAAATCAGACATTCATGAGTACATATTAAATTGTTTCTCTGGTATGAGAAACCATAAGTGTATATAAGAACAAAAAAGTATAATAGATACTATGTAAAAGAGAGATAATATTCAAAAGGGAGGAGAATTAGAAAGGGAGGAGGAGAAAAAGAAGGAAAAAGAAGTTCTTAATTTAATAATTTTTAAAATTTATACATTCACTGTATTTTTTATCATACTCCACCCAAAAACGACATAATTTATGCATGAGTTTCTCACACGCAAGTGGAATACTTTCAAGGTAGACCATGTGTTGTGCCATAAAGTAGATTTCAATAAATTAAAAAAACTGAAATCTCACAGAATTTGTTTTCTGTCCACAATATAATAAACTAAGAATAAATAAAAATTAGTTACTTGGCAAAATATCAAATAATGGGAATGTAAGAAACAAAACATTTAAATAAGCAATAGATAAAAAAAATCAATAGATCACAAAATTTTACCAGGGAAATTTTTTTAAATGTACAATATATGCAACGACACAATATTAAAATCCATTAAGTGCAGCAGAAACAGTGTATAGAAGCAAATTTGTAACTTTAAATGGTTGGATATGAAAATAGTCATGATTAATTATTTAAATTTTCAGGGTAAAAAAGTGTAAAAAGGGGAGCAGAGAGAAATTAATAATAATAATAAAATGGAAATTAATGAACTGAAAAGAAAAAGGTAAACAACAGAAAAATCAGTGAAGACAAAGATATATTTTTCATGGTGAAAAAAACTGATAAATTTTAAGACTAAAAAAAGAAAAAAGTCACAAATTAAAATACCAGAAATGAGAGATATTACTGCAGCTCCCTCAGATATCAAAATGATAAAATGAAAAATATTCTGCATAACGTGATGTCAAAGAATTTGACAATGGGTAAAAAAATCACAAAATTTCTTGAACAACGCACTTAGAAACCTCTCTCTAGGTAAATTATTGATAAAAGGAAATGGGAAGGTAGATATTTTGTGAATAGGAAGGGACCAAGAGTCTGAGGTTGAGGGAAGGTGGAGAGGGGAAGAGGACATAAAAAGATTTAAGATGTGGCTGGGGATTTAGCTCAGTGGCTAGAGCACCTGCCTCACAAACACAAGGTCCTGAGTTCGATCCCCAGCACCAAAAAAAACAAAACAAAAAAAAAAAAATAAAACTCTATTTTGGGCTGGGGATTTAGCTCAGTGATTAGAGTGCTTGCCTTGCAAGCACAAGGGCCTGAGTTCGATCCCCGGCACCACAAAAAAAAAAAAAAAAAAAAAAAGATTTAAGATGTGTCATGTACATGTATCAGCTACCTTCGATGAGTGTAATCCTTGTATGCTCAGTTTGAAAACATGAACTAATCATCACCATAGTAATAATAATGAAAACGGGGAATGGGGATGTAGAGGCAGCAGGAGGGAAGTGAATGGGGAGTGGAACGGGAATAAAAAGAATCATGATATATACAGTCCATGTACCCTCCATTCCCTTAACATCACATTCCCCAAACATATACTTAAAAGCGGTCAAGAAAATGTGAAAGCACTCTTTTCTACTGAAGAATTTTAATTCATCAGAAAACCAGCTGCAAACAACAGCAAGCCTAGGTGGTTTTACTGTTAATTTCTGTGAATGCTTTTTGAAGGATCCATATTAAAATTTTGCATTTTTGGAGAATAGAGAAGAGAACAGCGCAATTCTTAACGCGAAACTAGCATAATCTTCACATTAAAACTGGAGAAAGGAATTGTAAGAGAAAGATAGTACAGAACAAAATTCTCATTAACATTGACAAAAATTATTTGACAAAATATCAGAAAATCAAATTTAATAATACATAAAAAAGATATTATGGCACATCGAAAGAGGTTTCATACCAGGAATGTAAGAATTAGTAAACATGAGAAATTAATCCTTGTAAATTAATCACATGAAGAAAATGAAGAAAATCCATATTTTTATTCAATAGAAGGCAATAAAACATGACAAAATTTAACATCTAATTATGGTAATTTTTACAAAAACTTTTAAAATACTACAAAGAGCAGATACCTTCCTCAAACTGATAAAGGGTATCTATAATGGCACCAATAACTAAAACCATTTTTAATGATGAAAATACATGCTATACTCTTCTCTTGAAAGATAAAGCAAAATATGAAGTCAGCATTTGCCACTTCTGTTTTATGTCGTAATGGAGGTTCAGATCAGTGCAATAATATGAGAAAAAATAAGTGCATGTGTCAGAAAAGAGTAATCTTGCCTTAACAGTGAACAACATTCTGTACACACACAGACACACACACACACAAACACATGACACTATGACACATACCAAAAACAAACAAACAAACAAACAAAACCAAATAAGTGAGTTTAGTATTGTCAAGGGATAATAGATACACCTATAAAAAAAATTCTATTTCTATATATCCATGGATCAAACAACGTTTCTGTCACTATTCCAGTGCATACACAGTAGTGGTCCCATAAGTTTTAATAATACCAGAACAGATGTATCACCAAGTGTCATTGTAGCCATGGAAACGACTGATAATATTCATATTGTTGTGGTGTTCCTGGTGTGAATAAACCTTCTGTGTTACCAGGTGTATAAAGGTGTAGCAATACAATTATGAAAAGTACCTAATACCTGAAAATAATAAAAGACTGTTACTGGTTTGTATACTCATTTTTGGTACACTATACTTTTTAATGTTTAATTCAAAGTATACTCCTCCTTATTAAAAAAATTCCGTGAAGCCAGTATGCCAGGGAACACCAGCAACAACCCCAAACATTGTACGCTCACTGTGTCTTTTGATTCCATCCAGAGCTCATTGGAGAGATTAACCCGTGTAACATTGAGATTTGTATAAGTACACTCTGATTTTGCACAAGAATGAAATTTCCTAACTGCACTTCTCAGAACACATTTTTGTAGTGAAGTGATGTACAACTGTGTAAATGATGATCATGAAAAACATAAAATTAAAAATACACTGTTTATAACATGTTCAAGAATCAATGAAATACTTAGGAACAATTTAATAAACTATTTGACAGATTTGTATACAGAAAACTGCAAACATTGCTAATATAAATTGAAGAAATCTACATAGAGATGTATTCATAGAGTGTAATAGTAATTACTGCTAAGATGTCAATGTTTTTCGAAGTGATATTTTGGAATTTGGGGGGTACTGGATGTTGAACCCAGGGCCTTCCTGATGCTAACTAAGCCCTCTACAGTGCACCACAACCTGAGCCTCAAACTGATATTTGGATTCAACGCAATTCCACTAAAAATCCCCAGTGGAGCTTTTTGAAGAAGTTATCAAACTGATTCTTAAATTACATGGAAATATTTTTTTTAAATAAAAATTGTAAGCAGAACTTTGAAACAAAAATATACATTTGTATCACTCGTACTACTTGATCTCAGACATAAAGATACAGTAATCAAAATAAAGCAATATTGGCATAAAGATACAAGTAAAGTTCAAAGGAATAAGAAGAGAGACCAGAAATAAATCCAAATACATAGTCAAGTAATATTTCATATGACATAGCAGTTCATGGGGACATGAGAATACTTTCCATCGAACGGTGAAAAAGGTTTCTATGGAGCAATGAATAAGCAGATAACATCCCATCATACTCTAAAAACAACTCATAATAGTACTTCATATTTGCAATTGCTTTCTTTTATCCAGTTAAATGCAGATCGTTGCTTGTCTCCGTGAGGATCATTCAGTTTCTTGTTTGGCAGTTAATGCTCTCCCTAGAGAGCAGCAGATCGCGGACATCCAGAAAAGCCAATGCAGCTTTGCAGAGAGTATGCTGAAAAGTGGAACTCAAAGTCTGCGTCCAGGTCTAAGTGCTTCCAGCAGAGAATAGTATTTGTGTGGGCATTATGTATATTTATTAAGTGTTAAAATATTTCTTGTAAAAATTTGGATAAATTCATAAAGTACATTTTGCTCATTTACACTCTATCTTCAACTGCCACCTTTTATTTAAACATACTGTTGCTTTTATAATAGTGTTAGACTTACAGAAAAACTGAGGAGAGGAGACTGAGATTTCCCTTAGACACTCCTCTCCTCCAACAAGTGCCCCCATTGCTTACCCGCTGCAAACATGATACAATGATTGAGAAAGTATTGATATACAACTAATAGCTGAAGTCCATACATCACATTAAGGTTGAATTCTATCGTTCTTGACAAATGCATAATGTCATGTATCCACCACAACAGTATCATACAGAGTATACAGTTTCCCTGTGCTTCCCCACTTCATCTCTCTCCCTCCAAACTTACCCTTAGCACTGAAATATATCTTTGGCCCTGTTTTTTGTTTGTTATTTTAAATTTTGAAACATAATATCCCTAAATTGTGTAAGCCTCCTGACTCAGCCTCCTTGAGTGCTGGGATTATAGGTGTGTGCTACCATATTCAGCCAACCACTGATCTTTTTACTGTAATTATAGTTTTGTCTTTTCAAAAATGTCATACAGTTGAAACCACACAATACACAGCTTTTAAAAGCTGACTTCTTTCACTTGATAATATTTTAGGTTCCTCCTCATCTTTTATTTCAGAATTCACTTTCATTACTAAGTAATATTTCCATTGCATAGATATATTAGAGTTTATTTTTCCGTTCACCTATTGAAAGCCATCTTGGTTGTTTCCAAATTTGGATTGTTTTACATAAAACTCATATAAGTACTCGTGTGCAAGTTTTTGAGCAGTGGTAAGTTTTCAAGTTCAATGAGTAAGTATTTGAGAAAATAATTGCTATACTAAGACTATGTTCATATTTGTGAAAAAAACAGTTAAAATTGTCTTGTATAGGGCTGTACAATTTTACATTTTCATCAGCAATGCAGGAATACTCCTGTTGAACAACATCTTCAACATCATTTGTATTACCTTTTTAAAATTTTAACAATTTTCAGAGATGATTACTAGTAGTATCTCATTATTTGATGTCTCCATCTCTAATGTCAAAAAATTCTGAACATTTTCCCTATGACAACTTGCCATGCATGTCTTCTTTACAGAGATTTCTGCTGAAATTTTTTAATATTTTTAAATGGATTTCTTATTGTTTAAAAAGTTATTTGCATAATTCTGTATCAGATAGTGTTGTAGTGTTTTGAAAATACTTTCTACTATTCTGTAACTTGTCTTTTCATATTTCAAATTTTTCTTGCTCAGAGTTTTTTTTTTAAATTAATTCCAAATTATCAATTTCTTTCATACATAGTTTGTTATTGTATCAAAAAAGACATGTAACGCCTACGGTTATGTAGACTTGCTTCTCTATTATGTTCTACGAAATACAGTTTTCAGTTTTCTTTAAAGTCTATACTTCATTTTGAGTTAATTTTTGTGAAATGTGTCATGTTTATGTCTAGGCTCTTCTTCCAGATGAATACCCAGTTTAACAACACCATTTGTTGAAAATATTGCATTTTCCTTTTGTTTGTTTTGTTTTGTTTTGGTGCTGGGGATAGAACTCAGGGTCTCGTGCTTTCGAGGCAAGCACTGTAACCACTCAGCTAATCCCTTCGTTTTTCAATTGAAATGCTTTTTCATATTTGTCAAAGATCCGTTGACTGTCCTTACTCGGGGGTATCTGTGGGATCTCGAGTCTGTCAGTCTGTTTATTCTTCTGCCTTGTTTGCTGTAGATGGATTGTATGTCTTGAAGCTCCACAGTGCCAGAGTGCTGACTCTGGTCTCCTCTTAAATATTATGTTGGTTATTCTGGGCATTTAATCTTTCCACATGAGTGTTAGAAGCAGTTTGTCAACATCCACAAAATAACTGGCTAGAATTTTAATTTCTATTGCAGGATCGTATTGAGTCTTCCTAATTATAAAAAAAACCTCTCCATTTATTTAGATCGTCTGTGATTTCTTTCATCAGAGTGTTATGGTTTTCCCCATATAAGTCATTTACATATTTTATTGGATTTAGACCTACAATATTTTCATAGTAGTGTAAATGATACTATAATTTTAATTTCATATTCCCATAATTTGTCAATTCTCATCTGGAAAGTGAATTTGAATATTAACCTTGTGTCTTGCAGTCTTGCTGTAATTGCTTATTAGTTCCAAACTTCCCTTCTCTTTTTCTAGGGAAAGTTATGCTAGATAGAGGGGTGAGAGGGGGGATCCTTGCCTTGTTTCTGATCTTACGAGAAAGGAATATAATTTGCCATAATTAAGTGTGATTATTTGTAGGAGATTTGGCAAGTGTTCTTTATCAGTTGAGATGTCTCCTTCTGTTCCTAGATTGCTGAGATTTCTTTTTTATCATGAGTGGTGCTGGATTTTTGTCAAATAGCTTTTAGGCACCACTTAATATCATTAGACTTTTTTTCTTTCGTTTTCTGATATGGTGAATTGGATTAACTTATTTCCAAATGTTGAACCAGCCCTGCAAATGTGGCACAAATACCGTTCAGATGTGGTATTTAGTTATTTTCATCCATTATTGAATTGATATATTGATATTTTGATGATATGTTTCATGTATTTTCATGAGATACATTGGTTTATTTATTTTCCCTTATTGGAATGGATTCCTCTGATTTTGTTCTTGGGTGATGGTGATTTCACAGAATGAGTTAAGACATATTCACTATAATCCTATGTTCTGAAAGAGATTATAATGAATTGGTACTGTTTAAATACTTCTGGAATTCAGCAGTGACGCTATCTGGGCATGGTGGTATTCTCTTCAACACTATCCTTACTGATGTTTTACTCACTGGATCTCTCAGTGTCTGAGAAAGGGATGATAAAGTATTCAAATACAATGCAAATTCGACTCTATCTCTTTACATTTAATGTTTTTGCATATATATATATATATATATATATATATATATATATATACACACAGGTAAAGTCTGTCACTAGACAGACCTCTTTCTCATTGTGTAGTATCCCTCATTATCTCCAATAATTTTTCATGTACCAAAGCATCCTTTGTCTCAATCAATATAGGTACCTCAGTTTATTTTGTTTTCTACTACCATGGTATAGCTTTCTCCATCCCATTACTTTAATCCACAACTGTATATTTAAAGTAGATTTCTTATAGACAATAAACAGTTAGGCCTACTTTTATTATCCATTATTTTTAATTTATGGTAGAGCCCTCCCTTAGAAAGGGACTATTGATATAGTTGAGATACTACCTACTACATTAGTGTTTTCAATTAATTAAATGTTTTTTACTCTTCCCCTTTTTTGCCTTGTCAGGTTTAATTAACATTTTTACCCCATTTTCTCTCCTCTCTTTGAACATCAATTATATTTCATATTGATTTGATTTGTGGTTGCCCTTAAATTTGTAATATACCTTCACACCTAATCTAAGTTACTCTTTTAAATAACGATATGCCACTTTGTGGATGATGCAGGCTTTTATAACAGAATTTACCAAGCTCTGCCCTTCTATCCCTTAGACAAATACTATCATTCATTTTGTTTATTTACATGTTATAATCACTTTAATATTATCATTATTGTTCGTTGAAATTATCCCACAGTTCTTGCATTATATTGTCCTATTATTTTTCATTATTTTCCCGCTATTGTTACAGTTTAGGAAGTGATTATTTACATACTTTCAAGCCCACTGATTCTTTTCTCAGGTGTGTTCAGTCTACTAAAGAGATCATTGTATGAATTCTCCATTAGGTTAGTGCTTTTGAATTTTAAAAGATTTTTGTTTCTTTATTAAAGTTTATATGCCTTTCCTTACATTTGCCTGTTATTTCGTCTCCATTATATATCTTAAAATAAGTTATAGTTATATTAAATTCCCTATTTAAAAATTTCACAAACTCTCAAGTCTGAAGCAGATTCTGATGTTTTGTCTCTTCAGATATTTGCTGATTTTTTCCCCCTGTTCAAGTCTATTATTGAACTGCTATAATGCATTTTTAATTCATTAGCATATTTTTCAGTTTTAGCATTATGTATGATTCTTTTTTCTGATTTCTATCTCTGTGCTGATAGACTAATTCTTTTTATAACTCATTCTCAGAGTTCCTCCAGTTCTTTGCTGCCTATGTTTTCCTTCTACTCTTTGAACAACTTTTAAAAAGTTATTTGATTGATCGATAGTTTTATCAATTTATGGGGAGTGAATCCAGGGCCTCACACATCCTGAGTATGCACTCTACCACTGAGCTTTATCCCCAACTCCTAAAACAGAGGTTTTAAATTCTTTGTGTAGAATGCCCAATGCCTTGGTTTCTTCAGCGGTGGTTTCAGGGTTCATTTGTTCCTTTGAATAGACAGTATCTTCCTGTTCTTTGTAGGTGTTATGACGCATTGTTGAAAATTAAGTATTTGAATTACAGCTCTTCTCTTAGACTTTTCATACCCTCACAAAAGATCTTCAGTAATCAACACAGTATGTTTTAAGACTTGTATCTGCCCAGTATGAAGACTTAAGGTAGTCCCAGCCCTCGCCTGGGCAAATGGATCCTCTGGACCTGCATGTGTACTTCTTTTTTAGTTTCCCCAATATGTGACCCTTATTAATGTCTTAATTTCCTGAAGAATCTAAACCCTGCTCCTTCTTGGAGCCTTAGAGATTCTATTATAGTAGGCTAGATGTGAAATTTTGTTCCACACATCTGTGGGTCTGCATACCCATGAATATTTCAAAAGCTATTTCCCAGGTTTCACTTTCCCAGCCTCAGACACAAGCTATACAACTTTTTTTCCCAAATGAGCCCCAAGTTAGGTAAAGCAGAGACTGGTTCCTCAGGCAGTCACAGAGAGGCTACTCAGAGCAACTAGGGTCTCGAGCTCAGGAGAGAAAATAAGAAACCAGGCTGGTGCCTCTCCTAGACTAGGCCACATTGTGCCCTGGGAAGGAGGCAGAGACATTAGCTAGTAAAAACGCCATAACTTTTCTTTTATTTTATTTTGAACATGGCTTTTTCTTGATTGAGCATTAAATTGATTGCCATAGACTTTGAGCATTTCCCAGAGAGCCTGAAAAGTTACTTTGGCTTGTTTTCAGGGTTGTTCTGTTTTTTAATGTTTCCTGGAGAGAAGGAAGGCTTGGAACTTACTGCTCTGCCATAGCACTGATGTTACTCTGAAAATCCAAGAGCATGCTTTAGCCTTTTCTCTTAGGTGCAACCACAGGCTAGAAGGTGCTGGAGTTTTCCAATGGCCCTTGTCCCAAGTCAGACAAGGCTCAGGTGATTTGGTTTGCTTGGAGGGCAGGCCTTTGTGAAGAGGAATACGGCAGCAATATTTCAAAATAATTTTTCTTTCCGTCAGTCTGAAACAGAGCAGCATTTTTCTTATTTCATTACCATAAGAGCTGAGTGGAGTGACTGGAGGTAGAGTCCATATCAGAGACCTGCCCATCAGACGTGGGTCCCCAGGTGGTTAACTTTGAAGGTGCTCCACACTCGGCTGCCATCAGTTTGTCACCTACTGTCTTAAGGGGCCAGAGGCTTCTACTCTGAATAAGCTTATTTCAGCTTCATTACTCTGTATTCACCTGTCCCTCCAGATTTTGGAGAAGTAGTTTGCTCTGTGGTATCAATTCTCTGATAAATCTAAGGAAAATCATTGACTTTCCATATGTTTCCATATGTCCTTTTCCTTGTTTTGAAGATGAAACTGGTGAGTTACAAGTTCTTTGAATGTTGGATCTAAAAGAAGAAATTTGACATGTTTCCTTGAACACAATCCATGTCATTTATTTTTAATATAAATGCTACCTTCTTTCTTAGATGATTTTTATACATTGTAGAAATGTTTATTCCACTTATTAGATATATGAATTAGCATTACAGTTAAAATTATGTAAAAAATAGAAAACATTTTAAATCCTATTCTAAGGCTTAAAAAACACAAAATCATAATCTGACAAAAATGATACAGGAAAAAATTCACTGACATCACCTAGGAATATAAAGGTAAACCATATATAAACATAGCAAATAAACTGAACCCTAAAGAGTAATTTGTCGCATAAAACCAGACTTTATTCCTGGAATATAAGTGCGATTTCATATTAGGAAATCAATTAACATAAACCATAACATTAATAACTGATGAGAGGTAGGATATTAAGCATTTCCTTTTAAAAAAGAATAAAATTATTCACAGAATTCAAAATTCATTAATGATTTGACTAACTCAAAACTGTTTATAATTAAAGGTATTCATGCAAAAAAATTAGAAAGTATCATTTGCAGTGGGAAGCATTAATTTAAAAGTGATGAACTGAAATGTCATTATTATTTTCATTCAACATTATGCTGTCATGGCCAATAAAAGTAAAACTGAAGAGTAGGAAAAAGGATATGTAATATAAGAACATAATATTATGTTCAAGTTAGATACACGAAATCCGTGAGAATACTTGAAAAATTCTTTAGTGTTGATAACAATATAGTGAATTTGGAAAACCATTTATCAAGGCAGTCATCTTTTTTATAGATCAAGAATAGAAAATTGATATGCTAGAAAAAAACTATGGTTCCAATAGCAAATAGAACATCTAACTACAAAGAATTAAAATTAACTACAAAATACGCAAGCCAATCTAAAGTTAAGGATGAGTTTGATGGACATACCATAATCATAATCCTGAGCAGTAGTTTTGTTGTTGTAGAAAGGCAATTTCTTTCAAATTTGTTTGTAAATTAGAAAAATTGGCAAATTCATGTGAACTGACTCCTAAGAAATACATGTACAAGAATAGTTAAGAATATTAAAAAGAAAGTATACCCACTAAAGTAACAAAAAATTTTAAAAAGTGAAATTGCATAGACATGGAACTCCATAAAATAGAAATGCAGAATAAGTCTTCCTACCCATCTACTTATGTATCTATCTAGCTGTGTATTTGCCATTCTACCCTCCCACTGTCCATCTATTTATCTATCAAGATAATCTTATAACTAGATTACAGTTAGTCAAGAGTGAAAAGTTCTGGTGCGGTATTACACAGCAGCGCAGTTACAGTTAACTAGTGAAGTGTGCATTATACAAAGCTACAAATACGTTGACTGACTGTGTTTCTGCGCTGCACTTTCCATGGCCTTGAGTTTTATAGACATTATTCAATTGCCTCATATAAAATATTGGTTTGAAGATTTTTCAAATCAATCTCATGTTCTTTCACATGGTTTGGTTTTCTTGCCTAGATTGCTAAAATCCTCCATCTAACATTTAAACTAAATGATTTTATTAGGCTATACCTCACAAATGAATTATTCCTGCAGTTGATAATTCTATTCAATGTGCAAATTCAGTTTTCTCTTTCTCTCTCTCTCTCTCTCTCTCTTTTTTTTTTTTAGTGTGAATTCTTCAACTTTATTTTCAAAATTTTCTTGGGTTGTTGTAGGCATTTACATTTACATATACGTTTTACTATGAGCTTTTGAGTTTACACAGTATAAAAATTCAGCTAGGATTTTCTCTTTTTAAATTTCTATTTTTATTAGCACATATTTGCAGTGCATAATGATTATGTTGACCATGAGGATTTGGCACATGTACATTACACACCTTCATTATTTTTTCATCCCCTTCGTCTCCTTCCTGCCCCCCTCAATCTCATGGTCCTCTTCCTTTTTGCAGAAGATGTAGCTCCCTGCTTCTAATTTTAGAAAGAATATCTTTTGAAATGAGGCAATGCTGGAACAGATTAATAGGAGACTCTGAAACTAGAGTCCAGGTTTGATATCTTATCTGGTAACATCCTCTACTAGTGTTTGTGTTTTGAAAAATAAAATACCAGGTCCCTCAATTCTTTCTTATGCACAACAGACATGGACATTAGAGTACAGTGAATCTGTTAGGCTCATTATGAGGATCAAATCAATGAACAAATGTAAAGAATTTAACATGCAGTCTAGAAATTAATAGGTAACATTCACTAAATGCTGATTATTAAGTACTGGCATATAGAATATTAGATCTGTTGTTAGAAAGACTGACATGACAGTCCCCTCCATCCTCCATCCTCCATCCTGCCCTTAATCAAGAAATAAAGTTTATTCTTTCTTTTCTTCAGTTGATCTACCCTCTGTGCCTACCTTTGAGTAACCTAATAAAGTTACGTTAAGAAAAGCTTTAACATTTCACTGCGAGTAGCTGAAGCAGAAAACACACCACGGTAAGTTCTTTAAAAGTACTAAAGTGAGTTTTTCCTATAGAAAAATAAACCCACATTGAAAGCTGGAAAGGCAGAAAGGAATGAAACTCAACAGAAAAAATAATATGAAGAAAAGTGCAAAGGATATTGCTTTTATGAAGCATTTCTAAAAATGTCTTTGGAGATTAAAATATATGTAGGATTTCAGTGCATGACAAAAATAACACAAAAGTTAGGAAGATTAAAGACGGAATTCTCACAATCCAATCAATAAGCAGCTTCTCACTTCTCCCCTTACATAAATTCCCATCCTGTCTTCTTGATGTCCAATCCTCAATAAAAGCTCTTTCTTTTTTGGAAACATCTAGTGTGGCTTCTATAACCAACTTACCCTAGTAGAAATGGCTATTATCAAAAAGAGCAAAGATAAAAATGCTGGAAAGGATGGGGAAAAAACAAGAATCCTTATGCACTGTTAGATGGAATGCGAACTGGTACCGTCATTATGGAAAACAGTATAGAGGCTTTTCAAAAACTTAAAAATAGAACTACCATAGGGCGCAGCAATCCCAGTATTGAGTATATATCCAAAGGAAATGAAATCAGTATGTTGAAGAGATATCCGCCCTCTCATGTCCATTGCAGCACCGTCCACACAGTCAAGGAATTGAAACAGCCTAAATGTCAGCCAACCGATGCATAAAGAAAATGTGGGAAATTACACAATGGAACACTATTCATCCATAAAATAGGAAGGTGATTCTGACATGTGTAAAAACATGGATGGAATTGGAGATCATTCTGCTGAGTAAAATAAACCAGACACAAAAAGAAAAAAGTATCGCAGGAGCTTGCTTGTATGTGGAATCTAAAAAGTTAGAGAAGTTGAGAGCAGAATGGTGGCCAACAGGAGCTGAAAACCGCAGGCGGGAGAGAAGGAGAAATGTGGGTCACGTGGGTAGGAAGCGACAGCCAGACGGAGCAGGGAGCCCCCATGTGCTGCCGTATCTGAGACTATAGAAAACAAGAATGTACTGCACATTTCAGAAATCTGAAAAGATGCCATAGAAATAATAAACGTTGGAGGAAACAGATATGCTTAAATAAATTTAAACATTTTACAATGTATACATGCATCAAAACATCACATATCATAAAATATTATTGTTTTAAATTGTTAAACTTGTGGGGTAGTTTGCACTACAGGAAGAAATAACTGAAAATATTTCAGTTATTAGGCTTTAACTTTTCAGCTTCATGGTAACTAGTTTCTATTTATTGTTATTTCAATTTTGAGTACTAGGTATTTTCACTTAACACTTTTCTTACCTTTGACGTGTCCCCTGCCATGTAATGTTTTTTGTTAATATACATTATAGTATTTAAAGCAGAGACTCTGGGGCTTGAATGACTTAAAATTCCAGCTCTGCCAGTTACTCACTTTAAGATTTTATACCTCACGCTAAAGCTCTTTGTGACTCAGTTACTGCATCTCTAAAATGGGCACAAATTCTACTTTACAGGGCCATCATGATGACAAAGCAAACTAACATATTAAGTTGCTTTTGAAAGTAACACAGTAATATTTGAGTTAGTTATTGTGTCACCTCCTTTTGGAAAGGCTCTTTTACTACAAATTTCAGATCTATGCTAGCATAAAACAAAGGAATGTTTCCGAGCTATTTGGGTTGTGTTTTATTTCAGACTGAAATCTTTATATGTCTTTGGCATACAGTTCTATTTTCACTGGCGCTTCCCTTCACCATACCATCTTCACTTAGTTTCTGTGATATTTCATCTTGCTTAACATAAGTATCTTTGTTCAAATTTTCTGCCTCTTAAAATGGTTGAAATGAATTGTGTTTATAATTTACCTGCTACTTGTCTTCTCAAAGCTATAATTTAATGAATAAATACCACAGTCAGTTCACTCATGTAGTACGTGAGACAGAAAAGGGATCAGAGTAAATGAAGAACTCCCCTACACCCTGAGCATTCTTTGGAAGATCAGCTCTGGCTCCTCTCACCTGACTCTTCGGATAACCTCCGACATAGTGTGCAGCTATCGGTGCCTCTGCCCAGAAGAGTCAGCCCTGCCCCGCCACCCCCCACCATCTCATTAGCGCTCTCACAGAATGCCCAAGTCTCTGTCCACGGCACTCATGACCTCTTACTGACCTCTATTTTCAGACAACCGCTCCCATCAGTAGTTCATCCTCATACCCCACACTTCGTGTAATAAAAGGAGAAAAGTGATGTTTAGCTACCTTCAGATGGATAGTTCTCACAGTCTTCCAACTATTATCACTCATCGACACAGATACAAAATATAATGTCATGACTACATAAAACACATTGTTTCCTTAAAATTTTCTTGGTAACCTTTTTGCAAACTTATGAGAGAAAGGGATGTCCTACTTCTTACTTGACTTGTTATTCTTGTTCTTTGTATTTATTTGGTTATATATATAGCTTTCTGTGTAATGGTGGGAGTGAGGTTACCTCTTCCTTCCAATTTTATTATGTATTGTGGAGAAAAAAAAATGGCAGTCTAAATTCTGTAGGCCGCTTGTTCACAGAAATTCAGATTCCCATTTGTATATAATAATGTCGGGGAAAATTCTAAAATGGCCTCACATAAAATGGACTGTAGCTTATTAAATATCTTATTTTCATACAGATAAGTTTGTACTTGTGTAACTCCCTTGAAATAATTAGAAAACTGTATTTGACAGACAATATTTTCTAGATAATTATATCACATCGATCATAAACTCTTTCCTCAAAATGTTTGACCTGAATCATCTCAACCTAGCTCAACTACAGTCCTCTCAAAGCCCTGTTAGATGCAGCAGAGTACAAATATTTGTCTAACATCTGCACCATGCGCGAAAGTATCACATTCGTCTCCCTTGGTATCGGAAGTAAAATATTTATCACCACGTTCATCTTTTATCAGTTTGGAATCTGACATTTATATCTCAGAAGATCCCCAGAGGGAAGCTCTCCACTATTTTTGAAGGCTTTTTCTCATGATAGTTTGAAACCATCCACTTCATTAGCTAAAAAAAGAGGAAAATGAGATAATTGCTATACTTAATATTTATATAATGATTTATTATTATATTTGTTTGTAATGTAACTCCTTTTAGAGTTTAATTAATCCCACTTACTGTTTAAGTATCCTATATATCTGCCAACAGGAGTTCAATTTCTAGTTGCTGTTTATTAGCAAGATAATTGGACTTATTACTTAAGCATGGTGCCTCCCTGGCATTCAGCCCAGACGAAATATTTTATATGTATTATAGCTGAAAAAAGAAATGATACATTTCCACAAAAGCAGATGTTTAAACAACATTAAAACTTTATAAATTGTTCAAACTACCATAATGTACCAAAACGAAGACAACACAGTCAAATCAAATATATTCCACTCATAAACTAGACTACTTTGTCATAACCTGTTTAGTTTATGCTTATTATTCTCTCAAAGAGTCTAAGAGTATCATTTAAATAACAGATCCATAAATATTTCTTAAGATCTTTTATAGTTTAAGTTTAGTCAGTTAAACTACATTTTGCCTGTTTGTAGCATGTTTTTTTTTTTTTTCCTGGAAGACAATTGCCAAATTGGGTAAAAGCTTTTTGCTTAACACTTGACAAGTTCCTGGGATTGTTTTGTTGTGATTTTTAGCACTGGGGATTGAACTCAAAGCCTTCACACTGAGCTATAGTCCCAGTCCTTTTATTTTTTATTTTGTGATGGGTCTGGCTAAATCACTAAATTCCCCAGGCAGGGCTCAAACTTGTGATCTTCCTACTTTAGCCTCTCAGAGTCCTGGGATTATGAGATCTAATTTTTAATATAAATGTACTTTTAAATTTGTAGAAAAACTGAACAGCAGAAAGAAAAAGGAAATTTAAAGACATCATTAAAATTATGAGAACATTTATCTCTAGAAATGAAAAATAGAAGCCTCGCTACTTAGTCATATTATTGTGTTTTACTTTGTTAACTTCATTTCATTAATTTGAGGACAAGTTGCATTTGAGATAAATAAACATCGAGGTAAAATTTCTAATGAGACTTGAATATTCGTTACTGAGGTCCATAAAAGTCAAGGGAATCATATTAGTCTCGCATAGTCTAATGCAGAAGGACTTCAAAAAGACTAGCGTGGGTCTAGACTTAATTGTCAAAGGAAGAGTCTCTCTCCACAGATGTATAACTCCTGAGGTATATGAGAAACAAATTTCTCACTTTTCTTTGAGAGCCATTCTTGTAAAATTGCCTGTGCTTGTCTCAAACTTGTGATCTTCCTGCCTCGGTTTCCCAAGCTGATAGAGTAAGAGGTGCACTTTTGTTACCTCAACAATCATCTCTTCCTAAAACGTGAGCTTTTTAGAACAGGGGGAAATACTAGTTCATCATTATATCCTGAGCACTGGATGAAATATGAGCTCTCTGGAAGAGCGTTACCAAAGTCCTGCCAGTGGAGAAATGAACAAAAGGTGTGGATGGACGGACAAATGCACCAGCGGCACCTTCAGTGATGTGATTTACATTCAGTTATCTGACTTGCTATAGAACCTGAGTCACCAAAATAAATGTCATTTTTACCATATAAAATGAAATCCTTTTAAGTTGATAATGACACATGATTATTTCAAACGATAATCTCTCAAAGAAAAGAACTAATGAAAAGGGACATTGTAAGATACAATCAGGTTTCAGAGCATGACAATAGTATACATTCTTAAAAGCCTCTGCACAAAGTTTTAATAATTTCCTATTTTATTTAATGTCTCCTTTTAGAAAGCTACTTTACTATTAATGAGATGAAAATACTCCTTGGGAAAAAACTATTTTATCTTTTAAAATTGAGTTACCCTTACAATGTGCTGATTCTTCTGGTCATTGTGCCACATTTATTTGTACCAAGAAACAGACTTCAAGGAAAAAAAGAAAATATATCTTTGTTTTCTACTCTTATCTTCTTTTTCTTCTTGGTTACCTCAGAAACACTGGAGATAAATATAACATCAGAAGTTCGAAGCAAAAGTCTCCCTAGGACTTTGAAAACATTTCATCAAAATGAAATAGAATTTCTTTTATCTACTATGCATTTGGCTTCTATTGTATTTTTATGTGTCCTCATTTCTGTGTGCTTTTTTCCAAATCACCCAAAATATCAGTAAGAGTCTGCGGGACACCTACAGTTTAAAAATGCAAACGGTACATTTTTCTCAAAGCCCTGTATGGACTTTTCCTAGATTTTTGTGTCACCTGCACAGAATTATGACACAATACAAGGTTTTTTTCACATCATCAGTGATCTTTGAGATATGTACCAATGTGTTTATGTAACTTCCACAGGCTGTTGTGAAAAATAAGTAAATCGATTTAGAAGACAGAGAATCAGAGGTTCAGACCGGATTGTGAAGGGTTAACGGATGTCCAGATTAAACTTTCCTGTAAACATGAAAAAGTCGAATGTCAGAACTATATCTAAAATTGGTCTGATGTACCTGTATAAAAGACGGGTAAATATTTTACCTGTAACTGTACTGTAGCTTTGGTTGGTTCCTTACTGGCTTCCATAACTTTGTTTACTTATGAAATGCCCATACAAAACGCCATTTCCGGGCGAAGCCTTCATCACTTGTGAGCACTCACACTACGTGTCCAGATATGACACTGGGAATATGTATTTGCTGACAAACAGCTTCCCGTGTCACCAGTGCACAGCCTAACTTCACGTCCTCCCTCCCCAGGGGCAAACACAGCAGCGTAGTAAAATGCCACTCTCCCCAACTTCTGACAGATAATCCTGACGCCACTCTCCCCAACTTCTGACAGATAATCCTGCGCGGAGGCTACTTCCAATGAGTAGAACTAACCAGCAGGAGGAGAAGTGCTTCAGTGGGAGATTTTTGAATTTAGATATACGTATCGGGTTCAGACACCCCTCACTGGCATTGTGAAATGTTTCTCGGTGTCTGCCATCTGGTTGTTATGAAAATTAATGATAATTAATTGAAAGTGATAAACCCTTAAAAGCTCAATAGTGGTCTTCAGCATCATCAGGGAGTAGTGTTTGTAACGTTTGTTTAGGAAATTTAAAAACCTGCTCCAAGACTTTCCCCTTTGGAACAAGACGTTCCCCTTTGGAACGAGCAAACACTCCAAAGTCAAAAGAATCCTTTTTATTGGAAGCGAACATTTACTATGTGAAATGCAGAGAATGAACTGTGTGCGCCAACATTTGTAGTCATTTGTTATCTGGTTCAATTCCTCCCAATTAGAGCTTGGGAAGCCTGTCAGCTAGAGAATAATCTTCACACAGACCTCGTAATGAGGAGTAATGGTCAGAATGAGGACGAGAAGTACATAGCGCCGCAAGTCATTTCTTCCAGTTGTGCTTAGATACTTCAATAAATAGTCTGAAACTTTATTGTGATTTTTATAACAAATAACATACAATAACTTAATCCACCAGTGGTATCCCGCCACAGGATAACTTATGTATGCCGTAACACCAGTTTGTAGGGAAAATAAAATCGTCAAGCTGTATATGGAGAGAATTCTTTACATTATACTGTAACCATCTCACTTGCTTTATAACTGTTATTTTCGTAAATGTGATCAATAGCAATAATAAACTTAGGAGACAACTGTACAGACTTCTAAAAACTCGGTTTTTTTCTTTTGGTTGCCGTGCCATATTCTAACTCCTGAATTGATGTTGTGTTTGTCTTGTCGACATTCCATGTTACACTGAGTAGCAAAGAAGATATTTAACTTCCTTAATGCTAGAAAATGAGACTGTTAGATCGCTTGAATTCTAAAGAGCTAGATTTAATGTAAGAATTGCTCCAGAGGAGCCCAGAAGTTACTCTAGGCTTCTTTGTTTAAGCCACAGTTGTTCAGGGCCAGGAAATGCTGCTGTTCTTGAACTTGTATTACCTCAACTAGCAGCAAAGGCACCAAGTAATCACCTCTTGGTTCCACCTCAACAACAACAAGGATTTCTATTGAGGCTGGCCATCGGTGGGTTGAGGGGAATGGAGAGTGTTATGCTAAAATGGCCATTCCTCACTGACCAGAACGGATGCTAAACATTGTAAATAGAAATGATTTATAAGAACAAATTCATAGTGTAAGATAAAGGGTAGCTAACATCACAAGTAAAATTGGCATTGCGTTCTATTACATTCTAATATAGATTGGTTGTACAATCTAATATAAAGGTCAATGAAACCATTTAGCATTGGCAAAGAGGGTGAGGGTCACTACTGAACATTTTTTATATTTACATATAAGTCTATAATATATCTCAATAGAATAGATCATCACTAGGGCATATCATCAGTGATACATATATAGGCATTCTTTATTCCTGCCTCATAATTCTTATACCCTCATTGTGGGGAATGAGATGATCTTCTACTTCTGTGGCATACCGGGATCCTCCCTGTCCTTAGCCACACATAATTTAGTATCCCAAGATCAACAGTTCAGGGATTGTTGAATCACTATCAAGTTAAATTTGCCCCATTTGTGACCCCTATTGGTAAGAGAATTTATGCTCAGTTTCTGTGAATTGACTGTCTTATATTGCAGTATTATTTTTTTAAATAATGAAATATTTTTAGTAAAAGCATAATAGTTTAGTACTTAAGAAAGATGTTCACGGAGGCACTATATAGAATGCAAAGAAAGAGAAAATGTTCAGAGGCAGAGAGACCGTTTGAAAAGCCTTATGCAAAACCTTAGGGCATAAACCAGGCCCAGTGGGGCAACACAGAGAGGGGAGAAGGTCAGAGACACATGAGACTTGAAATAGGGTTGGGTGCGAAGATAACTATCGTTCAGAAGAAAACATTTCTGACTTGTTAATTAAGATACAGCAGCGTCTTTGATTGAAAAAGAGACGAATGCAAGAGAAAAACTTGACATTATGTCAAAGTTAATATTTTCTGATTTAATTTTCTTAAGTTTGTTTACAGGTTAGGACATAGATATTTAGAATTTTCTTCAAGGAAATAGATACGAGGATTCATGTATGAAGATGCAGATCAGTAAGAACAAATAAATGAAATCACTTAATTGAGCATTAAGAAATAATGGCTCATTCTAAATTAAAGGAGTAGTTGGAGCAAACCCCAGTTGAGAACGGAGAGAAGCGTGAGTCAGGAGCCAGAAGTTTTGCAATCCACTGAGAAGCGAAAAAGTACCTTAAGAACTAATATTAATTTAGGTTCAGAGCTTATCTTGAAGAAAGTTTTTGAGCAAATGTGAACATGAAAATATTTCCTATTACCAATACACTTATTTAACTACTATAGCCTAGAAACATCTCTACATGTTGGAGATTCAAAGGTGAAAAATAAGTTATTTGAATAAAGATGTCACAGTCTTCTGTAAAATGGCACAGCAAGGCTGGAGCATTTTTCCACATAATTTAGAAGGAAACGGTTTTAATCAAAAACAGGATTGTGTCTGGTTAAATTGTTCACACTGGTGTAAGACACTGATCAAGTTTAGTGCGTCATTATTTGACAGTTGGCTTTGTGTTCCTTTTGCTAGGTTCAGTCAACAACTTGGTGGCAGGTCCTGCAGGAAGAGCTCTGAAGAGAAGGGTGCTGATTCTTCAAAAATTCTCATACATGGGAAAGTGCCTTGTGAACTCTGACATACTATGTAGAAAAACTAACACCATCAGTTTTCTATGAGAGTATTTCTAGGTGAGATTCATATGTTGTTGACACACAGTGAAGCAGATCGCCCTCTGTAATGTGGATGGGCTGCATCCGGTCCATAGAATCCCTGAATAGAGCAAAAGGACTATCCTTTTCTGAGAAAGACATAACTGTTTAGCAGACTGCTATCACGCTGAAATTGTATACATGCCTCTCCTGGGCCTCTGGCCTTCTAGTGTACCCCGCAGATTTGGAACTTCCCAACCTTCAAAAGTGTGTAAGTCAATTCCTTACAATGAATCACTTTTAGGTACACACACACACACATACACACACACACATTCATTAGTTCCATTTTTTTTAGAAAATCATGATTAATGTACTCCCTCATCTGAATAAATCTGGAGAATAGGCATATTTGAAACTAAAAAAAAATAATAATAATAGTAATTTTTTAAACGTGAAGGTTAATAAACATTATTTTGGAGCAATTTTTTTAATAGCATATAAAACACACAGAATAGTGCAGGGATGAAAGGTCAATTTTTTCAGCCAATATTTTAAAAATCCATTTTGAGTCCAACTAAGGCAAACTGGCACTATTTTGAGTTATCCAAGGGCCATTTATTTTATGTTCTATATCCAGTAGAAGTTTAAATTTTAGTGACATCTGAAAAATGGCTTATAGAATTTTAAAAAATTGCTTCAATTGACAAATATAAAAGGAAGCATCGGTATTTTAAGCTTGTCTGAACACCTATTTCTTTTTGGCCAGTGGACTTAAGTTTTCTTCTGAGGCTACGTACTATTTTGAGCATCTCAAAAGTTGCCAAATACATGCCAAATTGTGGATGAGTGCAAAATAAAAACCCCCACTTTTCATTTGAAATAAGTGATTGATAAACTGTAAAACACCAAATTGTTGCCCAATAAATCAGTTATCTTCCCTTTTGGGACATTACTGGCATCCTTATCTTTTCCCACATTATCTGAACTTCTTTTTCCTTTGAAGGAAACTGACGATGCCAGAGAAGATGAAGAAACATATATTTCAAGGATTCCAGAGATCTATAATGAAAAAAAGCAAACACTACAGTGAAGATAAAATAGACAATACAATAACAAGTGATGAGGATAAAGTTTTAACAATACCCTCCAATCAATTTTCCTCCTTCAGCAATGTGAATTTATACTTTATCCAATGGATATGAAAAGGAAGAGCATCTAAGAAGAATGGTGGCAGGGATTTTGAGGGAATTTTGGACAAGAGGATTCCAGCTTTGTCTCTTCATTCCAAAAATATACCAATGGAGTGTATCAAAAACCTCCACTACATTGGCAAAAGTGTCAGAAAAGGCAATGCTGAGCCAGTGGCCTGAGCTTGGTTTGAGTTATAAAATTATCTGGCAGATTGTGAACTTCAAAGTGGGTGCCAACACAATGACATGAAAAGAAAATATGCACACATATATTATATATTAAATATATGTGTATATATGTGTATTATACATCAGTGGTTCTCAAATGACCAATCTATGGAAAAGATCTCACTCATTTATAACAAAGTTTCAATGCAAATAAGTTTTTCTAGAACTAAATTTCATTTTTACAATAATTTTATTGCCATAATATTGTCATAAAGCAATAGGGATTCATCAGAAAGAATATCTAACAGTTTCAATAACATGTGGCCTCTATATTTTCATATACTGTGAGAAGGGTCTGCTTTAGCAAACTGCTTTAGCAAACTGAATCACAAACTCAGGGGACCAGTGATTTAATACAAGCTTTAAAATGGCTGAATGTTTTTCCTCAAACATTTGTATGATGGAAGTTCTAAATCCCAGAGTCTCGGACTGTGACTATATTTGAAGATAGGTGGTTTAAAGAAGCGATTGGAAAAAACTGAGGCTGTTAAGGTGGACCCTAATCCAATTCCGTGATGTCCTTGGAAGAAGAGGAAATTAGTCCACAGAGTTACCAGAGGTGCACACATTGCCACAGAACAGCCACCAGAAGCGGCGGCAAGGGGTCCCACATGCAAGTCAAGAGGGGGAACCTTGGGAGACAGCAACCTCCCGGGCACCCTGCTCTTAGAGTTCTTACTGCCAGGACTACGGAAAAATAAATTTGATGTGAAAACCTCAAGTCTATGGTATTTTGTTGGGGCAGATGGAGAAAATTAATCGAAGTGTTATACTTAGGAAGAAGGGGTTGTATAAATCTGAGGTTAGAGGTCCAAAATAGGCAGAACGTAAATAAAATAGACTAGACTTATCTGTGCAGAAACTAAGGGGAGGGAATTCTAAAAAGAAACATTTTAGAAGATGTACAGGGGCTCGTGCATGCTGTATCCTCAAATAGGGACAAACAGCCTAGTTTAGCTTGAGTGAAGGATGTAATGAGATTTAAAATCATTTTTTAAAAAGCACCCAAGTTAATTCAAAAGATTTTAAATGCTATGCATCACATATTAAACTTTAAGATATAGGTATCTCTAGTATATACAAGAATAAGAAACAACAATCATGAAAATAGAGGAATCAATTACAAAATATTATAGTGAGAAGTATAGTAATTAAATGTGAAGGGCAAAAATAAATGCTAGGGAATATAGGAGGATTGAGAGACAGTGTTGATAAAATGGGAAAACAAGTACCAAAGAGACCACCACTTAAAATCTAACCCAAGATCTAAACGGATTGCTTATTTAACGAAGGGTGAACTATGGTAGACATGAATTGTCTCACTTGGCAGAACAAACTGATGATCTTATGTGGCATTTTGGGGAGAAGTTCATTTTGGGGTTGAGTCATGTACAGATGTGGAAGTGTGGAGGCAGAAGGATGTTGAGTTTAGAAATGTGTTTTGTGTTCATGTCAGATGGCTTTGACTGAGTGTTTCATTTGTTTGCTTGGCAGTTTACTTGTCACACAGTTCAAGAAAGACTGGTTGTGCTGTAATGGTTTGAAGCTTTCTTTAATTTCAGATCAGAGCCCAGCCTTCATGTCCTTCTTCCAAGTGATGCTGAGTTGACTCATTCTTCCTCCATTGCAGATCACATTCAGAGCTCTTCTGTTCTTGTGTCTGGGGCTTTCCCACCATGTTTTTCTCTGGGCCATTCACACATTACTTGTGTTCAAAGAGATTCCATGATGTCACTGTCTTCCCACCTCTAATAACTCCCAACTTCTTCCAAACTAGAACTTGTCATCTTTGCATCTATACTGCTTTTGATGTAGCCCAACCCAAACTATCCAGGGTTATCTCTCCCTGCTCCATACCTAACATGCTGATTTTTGTGTTGTCCTCTGAAGTATTAAATTTAAAATATTAACTTCGAGCCTTTGTTTGCATTCCGTAAGGAATTTAAATAGCATCACCCAAAAGCAACACAATAACACAGAAATTTATGGTAATGAATGTGTACACACACAGACACATAGACACACACACACACACCCTTATTAAAATTCATCTTCAAAAATGAACAGGCTTCTGAGGAGAGAATTGGTTGAATTTAAATCATTTAGGAATAACTCAAAAAGAGTATCTATCATCTTCCCTTTCTTTCCCAGTTAGTAAAGAAAGTAGCTTAAGCAAGAGATGGATGAACTCATCTCAGTGAATAAATACAAAGATATTCTGCCCTGAGTTTTTTCTCCTTTCTTTCTTCATGTTCCATTAGGATGCAAAAAGAAATACATTTTCTTTTTTCTGGCCATTAAAGAAAAATGAATGTGGTAGAAAATGAGATTTAGCTCATTTGGAATGAGCTCACTTTAATGAGGCTGACCTTTTTCATTCCTTTAGATATTTTCTTGGTTCTAAACAAACACAAATCTTGAACAAATATCTTAATCATAGCTTGTCTCATAAACACCAAATCTTAATGACATAAAGTATAGAAGTGTCAGCTTCATAGATGTCTTATTCTCTCCAAGATTCTAGTATTAAATCTTAGTTAATAAAATAAAATTTTATAAATAGGTATTTATGTAAGTTAAGCTGAATAACAAAGACCCATTCTGGCTAAATTATAGTTTAGCTGTAGGGTAGCCCAGGTTGATAAGACATCTTAGTCCTATGCAGGGGAGATGGGAACTATTAAAAATATCTTAATCATCTGATCTCCCTCCTAAAGCATTTCAATATGAAATATGATCAAGTGTTCACTGTACCATATACTATGTAAGAGTTTGTGTTAAATTATAAAATACCATAATATTTACATGAGAAATTAGTTGTTGAATCAACTTACAAAGTACTAGGTAATTAAAGAAAATAATTCACTTAAAAACTCAGAGTATAGAAAGTCACAAAATGGGAAAATACTCAAAAATAAGATGCAAAAAAACAAATAAACTGATTTACCACAAGCAAAAGATCTGTGTAGTAGAATGATAAAACCAAGTGATTAATAATCAAGATCAGATATTTTGAACAGGTGGTGGAGAGAGTTTGATGGACAACTTTCTAGGATTTTGACTTTGACTTAAATAACATAATAAACAAAATTCTCTGAAAAGTGAACTGAAATGACAAAAATCATATTTCAGCAACAGGCACTTCTGCCTACTTTGTTACTCAAACATTAAAACTTTTCAAATACAATAAGAAATTAGATGATTCCCCAAAAATATCCATCTAAAATTTTAGATACTATCAAGTAGGATTTACCTTGAATTTTTATGCTCTGATTTCACTGGCATTTAAAAGACAAGGGGTTAAGGAGGGGAAACAACTTACTCCAGGATACAAGTTAATGTGTTCACTATCTACATCTTTTGAATTTCTGTCTCATTCTTTGCATTCAAAGGATAATCGGAATTAAGTCTGGAAGCTCCTCAACTAATCCGTTCAATAACATTTTGAGTGTCTTCAACATACCTGCTGCCTTGCTAGTTTGGCGACAAAACGGTGGGAAAGAAGGTTGCAAAAGCAATTAATGAATGTCAACAACATCGCAAAGCAGCAATTTTTCCTGCCCGCAATGACTTACACAATAGATGATCAAAATCAATCATTAATCATTTTAGGAATTAATCAGTAAATCATATAAATGCAAGATAGTCATAAATATAAGAGATAAAATCACGTAGTTCAGGAAGTGACTTAATCCAGGAAACGTTCCTGGGAAGTTGATGCTTTTTGGAGAAACTAAAAATAATATGTAATTAACTAGCTGATCAGAGAGGGAAGAAACTGCTATAGAAAGAAAACAGCATGAGGCTAGCTCTGGAGAAGACAGAGTCTGTGGTACAACATCACAAAAACCATCACTGTACTTCAACATAACTGCAAAGATCTGCAGATATCGTATCTTTGTACTAAATCAGGCCTGCCAACTGACGATAACAACAAAAAGTTACTGGAAAGTAGCCACAATCTTTCATTTGAATATTTTGTGTGGCTACTTCTCCCTCTAAAAAGGCAGTATTGTGACGACATGACAGAGACCGAATGGCCTACCAAGCCTAAAACCCTCACCACCCAGTCCCTGCCAAACTCTGTTACCAGGTTCTTAATCACGTATGCAAATGGCCGGTTTTAGGAGAATGTCATATTTTGTAAAACCATGAATAACTTTGGGACACAATTCATCAAGGAAATTTCAACTAAATTTAAGATATTTCTCCTTAGAGTATTACAAGTTTTTCAAGGTTACCGTAAATTTTCTTCTAAAAGAATCATAAGCAGATTCTCAAAATATAAATCAGATTGAAATGTTATTATTCTACATAAAGCAGAGAAGAGAGTGCCCACCCTTTTCAGTCTGAATATTGAATTAATTCTCTAAGACAAAACAAATATTTCAGACAACACTGTGGACTGATGGGTTAAGAAAATAGGCAACATATTCAAAGCAGCCAATCGCTTGTTATCCAAAAGCTTGGAAAATAAAATTTCTGATGCAGAAAAGTTGAACTGATGAAGAATGATCATCTCTGCACTCTTCTAATAAATCCAGTATCTGACATTGTGCCATATTTGCTTTGTCTAGATGCCTACAGTTTACATATAATTCACCATGTGTGTTTACAATTGGTGTTTTATAGAATTAATTGTATATAAACTACGGGCAACATGATTCTTAATCCTAAATTCTTTAGAATATCTCTCTTAAAATAAAGCTATTTTCCTAACATAACCTCAATAATGTTATAATATAAAAATAGCAAGACATTTTTCTAATAGTTAATACATTGTTCACATTTAAATCTGACTTTTTGACTTGGATCATGAACTGAATTTGTTTGTGTGTCTTTATGCTTTCTTGACAGATATCCATTCATGTTTTACATTATACTGACTTTCTGAAAAGAATAAGACAATATTTTCCTAAAACATCTTACATCTGAAATTGCTTCACTGTGGGTTTTTCAATGTTTTTGTTCTTTTATTTCCTAGAAATTTGCAATATATGGAACACATAAAAGGTCATGAGTCCAAAAGAAAAGTGAGTGAGAGACAGTAAAAACAGACAAACAAACAACAAAATCCAAACAAAACACACCAAAGGCACACACACACACACACACACACACACACACACACAAATTAATCTCACAGGAATGTAATTACTACATAAATTTCTTATCTTGAAAATTTTAACACAATGAAATATCAGTCAAAAATTAAAGAAAAGGTAAGATTTAAAAATCACACATCTTTGCTCCCAGAACTCTGGAAAGCTGAACTGGGAGGACCCAAGTTCAAACCCAACCTGAGAAATTTAGTGATTTAGTGTAACCCTGTCTGAAAATAAGCTATTTAAAAAACAAACAAGCAAACAAACAAACAAACAAACAAACAAAACTGAAGATGTAGTTCAGTGTGAAGGCGCTGGGGTCAATGTCTAGTACCACAAAGCAAAGCAAGAGAAACAAAAATAAATCCTACTTCTTTCTTCCCAAGACATCATCATTTAAGAAAAAGGCAACGAATGGATGTTAAAATTATGAAAGACTGTGCAGAACCAACTATCAGCCCAGTACCAGGGAAATCCTCATGCCCTCCCAGGTACTTAATCATTGGAAGGGAGAAGCACAGATTAAGAATAGAAAAAATATATATATACAAGTATCACTGTAACTTACATGACCAAACTGAGTATTACTAACAGTGCAGCAAGCTCATTTGATGACCTCTGAATACGACAGAAGATGAAACATGCAGAAGCACCTATGAAACGTTTTTGCCATTTTTTACCTGTATATAGGCAAGTCTCTAAACCTAACAAACAATTCTAAGTAGAGACTGGTTGAAATAATCTCATATAAACTATTTCCTAAAAATAGTTTTGTAGATTTCAAGTACACCTGACACAATAATTTATCATGCTGGTAATATTCATCATTCTGGTAATAGCTGATCGAGGAATTGACGAGAATGCCACATACTATAGAAAAAGGGTGGTAATTGCATGTGAGGAGACTCCCTTCCACTATTAAACCTAGCAACCTCGTTGACTTGGCCAGGACTGCTCTCTCACAGGGCCTCAGTTTCTCTATTGGTAAAAGGAGTTTTGAGCACTATCTAGTCTTATGCACTGTAATTCTATAAATTTTAAGGTCCCAACGATAGTTTTGTAAACATAATTTAATTCAGGGACTTGGGTTCAAATTCCCTGTATGCAAAACCGCCACTCAGCTACCACCATAACTTCTCTAGACCTCACGCCATCACCCATAAAATGAAGGTGTCACAATACACAACGAACCTCATAGGGTTGTGGTGGGCTTTATTCAGTTAGCATATAAAATGCTTAGAAAAATGCTATTGCCCAGTAAGCGATTCATATGCATTATGTATTATTATTTAACTTTCTTATTTAAAATCATTGTATTTTCCTTATAAAGGGCCTGTATTAAGACCATGCTGAGGCCATTACATAGCGGTTGTAACATCATTTCTGCTGTGATTGTGCCTGTCATAATAGGCACCTGGTATGTTAGGGAAAACAGTATTCAAGGGTCCTACTCAGTCTGACGTCTAAAAACCATTTACAACTCCCTTCTTTCGTTCATTCTGCTATAACACAATCTGGAAAGCTGCTTCCAGCAAGGTGTGGCTGAGCGATCTGTTTCTTAATATGCAAGGGGTTAGAGGGAACCAGTCAGTGGACTCTCTAGCAAGGTTTGTGAATAGGAAGACTCAGCTAGAACCGCTGCTTGACCTTCACTCTTTGCCATTATTATTTTCGTCCAGAACAGAACAATTTTGAAATACAGCAGCTATCTCGCATGTGTAAAGTCAAAAGCCAAGATCTTTCGGAGAAGACAGACAGAAGGGTCGGGGCTCTAGCAGCTACACTGGACTCTCAGGCAGCCTGCCTGATCTCTTATAATATGAGGAAAGAAAGTCCTTATGTAATGAAACTACCATCCACTCGGTTTTGTACTATTTGCCACTGAAAATAATCCTGACTGATCTATTTATTTCACTTAATGACATAAAAACCTGAACAGGAAGGCAAGGTTATTACCTCTTTGATACTGGTAGCCAACACATCTGTTCAAAATCATATTCTGAAAGATACTGTAAAGAATGGGTCCATGTACAGGTGTCATTAACATTTCAAACTTTATTTTGAATAGATTAGGAGAAAATTCTCTTGCATTATAATTTATATTCTTCTCAGTAGAAACTATACATTATCAGCCGCAAATTGAGATGGACTATGACAAAGGGCTTACCTTTAAGGCTAATTATAACCATCGAAGTCCTATTACTATGAGAAAGGTCTACTGAATTAATGGGAGGATTTGTGGGAAGGTAAATAAAGAGTTTTATTGTGGCTTATGAGTTGTGAAGACTTTAAGAAATGTCTGGAGGCTCATCACATCGTGATAATAGTAATCCATAATCATTCAGGCAATTGAATGAACCAAAGGAAATTTTGATAGCATGACAAATACTAAAAAACATTTATCATTCAGTCTTGAAACGTGGATCTCGGTTTCTGGTATGTTTTGGATGGCTAGTCTCTCTCTTCTTGCTAAATAAGTATGTTAGCTCTCTTATCTTTTGTACGCTGCAAAATAAACATAATAAAAATGCCAGTTGAAACCCATTTTGATCTTCAAAAATTCCTCCCACTGCAGAAGATGCCAAGAAAAAGCAAAAGCCATTGTTAGAGCTTGGAGCCTTTTGTTGGGAATCTGATGAGTTTCCAGAGCCTGGTTCGTACCCTCCTATGCGGTGTATTTTCCTCCACTTGTTTTATTTACAGACTCCTCTCTCAGTGTTTCACATCAAATTACAGATTTAAATATAGTCACAGAGATCCTTACTCTGGTCAGTTCACTTCAAGACCTATAAATAATAGAATTGCCACCAAAAAATCATTTGCAAAGCTCTTTTGATATTAAAATTTCAGCAGTGTCCGGACTCTGTATACCATATGGTTCAGAAGAAATTTTTGTCCATCCCAGACAATCCCAGAAGACCTAGAAAGCCAATATGTGATGTGTTTTCTTAAACACAGTAATCTCAATTGTGGTAGCTTTTCATAAGAAAGTGTCCTGTCTGCTCCCCAAAGTAGAATTTTTATGTTCAGCTTTGTGTTTTAAGTACCACAGTACCACAGTATTCGTTCACATAGAAGGATGAGAAAAAAATATTCCAAATTTAAACACAAATAGATTTATTGACTAATTCAACCTGAAGGAGTTTAGTTTCAATAATAAGCAATGGAAATTTTATTTTCCCCACAAAAGTCTGAAGAACACATCCATTTTTGACACTAACAGAACAAAGTAAATATAAAGATAAATGGCATGTCTCCACACTGAGTATTCTTCTTCTGCTATTTTTTCTACAGCTCACTGAGGTTGGGATACAACCCTGGGAATGGTGAAATAAACTCCCCTTCTCTTTAATTTCTCCCCTTGGTCCTGAGGCCCATGTTTAGATCAGAAACTGGACAGACTTGAGCTCTCCCCAGTGCCGCCCATCCTAATGTACACTTGTACACACATGTACGCCTGGGTCCCGGACTAACTGGGATTCCTGAAAGGAAGCTGAAGCAGGGAGCTCTGAGCCCAGTAAATTCACCGTCTTCTCTCTATCAATTCTTTAGCTAGAACTAAGACAGACAAAGGCGCTGCCTGGAAGTTCAACTTCCATGGAGAATAAAACCTGACACTAATAAACAAATACCTCATTAAATTTTAAGTAGCTTTAACTCTTATAAGGAAAACTAAGGATACCAGTGAAGGATGAATATTATATTTAAAAGTAAGATCCTTGAAGATGATATTTGAGAAGGCCACAATTGCACACGTATCTGAACTGTGTGTGCTGGGGAGGGAGGATATTTCAGCAGGGGCAGTAGCTGATTTGAAGCCTCTCGGCTGAGAATGGGACTGACAGGATTTTAGAAAGAGAAACAGGGCCGTTGTGGCTGGAACAGACCTAGCAAGAAAAGAAGTAGCAGGAGGCAGGAGGGCCCAGTGTTACCCAGACCCCGTGCCCTACCTTTTGGGTCATCCGGCCACACTCAGTGAACAGGAATTGTCTTGGACAGCAAATGAGGTATATAACATAGTGAATGTATATATAATGTAACAAAACTTCTTTTTAAAAAAATATTTGTTATTATAAATATTTAAAAGATAGTCAAGCAGCCTGTGTACCCACAAGTTGGACCTGGCTCCAAGTATAGACTATGAGGTGGTAGGACATAAATCAGAAGATTTTATGCAAGGGAGAAATGAGATCTCGTGTGTATAGTAAAAAGCCTTGTTCCTGGCACACAGAAATGCTATTATAATGCTAATTTACAGGGCTACCCTGAAGAGCTCGTGCATGTAAAGGAATGAACCCAGGCCTGAGTGTATAGTAGAAACTCATCACTAGCTCACTATAATCTCCTCCCGGTATGGTAATGTGAGATTGCAACATATCTCAAACCTGTACAGAAGAAAGTGACCATATTTTTAGTCTAATTAAATTTTAATTGCTTTTCCTTTTCATAAAAGTTATATTCACTCTTTTACAGAATATATATAAAAGTAGGAAGAACTGTGAAAAGGTAAAGAACCTACAATTTTCCTCTCAGAGACAAATGCTACTTAATAGGAGTTTTCTTTTAATTTTTTTTCCTATGGAATCATATTTAAGTAGCTGAGCTCTCTCTATGTACAAACTTTTGGATGCTATGACTTTTTTTTCACATTAATTAATGCAGGTTAAACTTCTTGAGCCTCTGACGGGTCACATAATTTCTTTCCAGAAACCAGGCACTGGAAAAAATCAAGAGTATTTCCAGCACCACATGTTTATTTAACTCTTTCACACACAAACTGAGTGCACAAATTTTCTCAGTGAAGTCTGATGTAACTAAGACAAACTAAAACTTTTATACCGATTGTTATGTTTTGTGTCTAGATGTCCCTCCGAAGCCTCCTGAGGTTTTAGGAGGGGCTTTTTCAGAGGCTGCAGAATCTATAGTGTGTGATGCTGGGCTTAAGGGCATGTGATTATTAAATCAATTCACTGATTGGTTTGGCACCACCCTAATCCTGGCAGCCTGGATAAGATACAAAGGATAGAAAAGAGCTTGCCTACCCCTTGCTTATCTCCATTGCTTACCTTGCTGCCTTCTGTCTGTCTGCCCTGCCACCCTGCCTTGGATCCAACTGATTGTGGACTGAAACCTCTACAAACTGTGAGCTAAATAAACCTTTCCCTCTTCAACTTTGGATGTCAGATATTTTGTCTCAGCAAGGAGAGAAAAGAAACTAATATACCAATTTACCAGCTAGATAAAGAGAATTTGGTGGCTAATTGAGGAACTCATAGTTCAAATAAGAAGTGAGAAAATTCGATCTAAGCCCAAGCTCTTTTTGCTTCTGACTCACCGACTTCCTCTCACCCACCCCCACATCATCTTTTCCCGAGCTGGTCCTCACATCTTTTATGCTTAATACACTGTGGGCCAGGCCAGGTGTGTCAGCATTACTGTGCAGCTTGTCAGAAATATAGACTCTTAGACCCCACATCAGATCTTTAAATGCAAAGTGGGCATTTTAACAAGATCCCTAGATGATCCCCACATTGAAACCTGAGAAGCATGAAAAACATACCTCCAATCCCTTATAAGAAGAGGCCAGGATGACCCACATAACTAATGTGACCTGCAAGGTCAACACAAGGACTTATTTGTTCCAGATAGAGACAAGAAAAACAGTAATCTTGTAGCCATATATTTATCATCTATTGAACCATACCTTTAAAATGAATCACTTAGTTCAAAACCATCAATAAAGAGGCCTGAAGAACTTGCATTTTAAAAATAATTCTCAACTGCAGATAGACTAGTGGCTATGCAAAAATGACAAGTGTGAATAAATACGCAATCATCACTGATTATATTAGCACAAAGCTGGAAAAACTCTAAATGTACTCATAGGGAAGTAGTTACATAAATCACGGTATATCTGTACATTGGCAAACTATGCAGCTATTTGAAAGGATGTAATGTTATAGAATAGCCTCCTTAGTTGCTAAGTGAAAGAAAGCAAGGTGCTTGGCGAGTGCGTATGTGTGTGTAAAAGTACACTTACAGACACATAAATATGACTACAAAGATGTGGACTATTTCTGCAGGACTGCACAGAACATCAGCAACTCATTTTTTGAGGGAAGAGAACTAAGCGATTTACTGATAGAGGAAGAAGAAAGATATACATTTCCCTGCACATGTCATTACATATTTTGAAAAATGTAAAATCTGCATATATTACCTATTCTATAACTTTAAATAAATAGCTACAGAAATCATTTTTCTTCAGGACAAAGGAATTTGGGGGAGACAATGATTATTGCAAATATAATGGCAAAAAATAATTTTCAAAGCAGAGAACAGTAAAACCAGATCTAGATGTGCTACTTAAAAACTTGTCTCAACAACTAACTAAATGAATAATATAGTTCAATCATTTTTATTTTGAAAGCTCAGTAAAATTTCTCTCCTCATTTTAAAGGAGAGAAAACTTTCTCACTTATCTACCACCTTATAATACTGTGAAGACAAAATAAAGAAGTAGATGAGAAAATTCATTTTAAACTGTAATATGTGATAGAAAATTAAGTCTGTATTATTGAGCCTGGATGCTTAATGTTTTGATATTCTCTAAGTGGAATCACATCAAATATTAACCACGTCCATTACTGTTCCTCTTCAATACAACATACATTTTGGTAATAAATGAGTCTTCTTGACTCACAAATCTTATGAATTTCCTCCCACCCAAATTCCGGGAATATGTGAGATTCATTTAGCCTTACAGATTCAATGGTGCCTCTACCCAAGGGGAAAAAAAAAAATTCTAGCTTTCCTTTCCTTGTTTTGCAAAAACACTCTACATCTTCCAATTCAATGGTTTATTTTCTTTTGCCCTAAACAGTTTCTCAGTTTCCTAACTTTTAGTTGTTAGAAATGGATTTGTAGGAAGGATAGGGAAAAACTTGTTCATTCTTGTTAACTCCGATCTACACAATCCCTGAGGGAAGGATGAGGACAGGCAGGTGATAATGGTGGTCATGGTGATCATGTGATACTGCAATCTACAACCTTATATGTGGTAAAGAAAGAGGCGACTACAGCTGCCCTGAAATACCTTTAAATGCTCCATGCCCACCTTACCCTTGAAACACCAGCCAGGCTGTAACTATCAGATGACAGCAGGTTTTGCCCTCTGTTCCTAGATTGCCTATTTTCCTTTCCCAGAAAGGAGAAAATTTACTGGAAAAACCCTTCAAGAACCATTTCAAATGCAATTTCTTTCAAGAAGCCATTTCTGATTACCTTAGTCTGATTTTAGTCTGATGCAAGTTAGAACTCTGAATCACTACTGCTTTCTACACTTGTCTTATGGTATTTGTCACTATAGATTGCCTCACGTTTTCTCCTCTACTACAGTGCATGCTTCCTGAGGACAAGGGTGTTTCTTGTTCATCTTTACATCTGCAAAATCATTTTATACTGAGTAGTATATATATATATATATATATATATATATATATATATATATATATATATATATTTCATACTGAGTAGCATATATACATATATTTCATACTGAGTAATATATATATATATATTTCACACTGAGTTGTATATATATATAAATAGAACTCTGCAGTCAGTTAAAAATAACCCACTATGGAAAGAAAACTGGATCAACAAAAACATTGTCTTTGTGAACACCTTCTTTGCAATGGAAATATATTCCCAACAACTACCATATTAGAGATACTTTTTAAAAAAGTACCTTTTTTATAGACTGGGGTAAATTATTTTCTAAACTATGTAATGCATACAAATTAGTAGGTTGTTTTCAAACAGCTAGCTTTGCTTGGGTTCTTGTTTGCACTTGTTTAAAAGTTCATCTTTCAAGTACACATGCATCTATTCAAAAAGCAAATGCTCAAACGATTTAAGACAAACATTGAATTTTTTTCCAAAGTGGAATCCCAATAGAAGGTGAAAATTGCAGTGACATTAATAACTAATGACTCAATCAAAAATTGATTTAAGACAAATTAACAAAGACGAAAGTCAAATTTAGACTCATTTAGTATGCCTAGAAGTGTTGAAGGAGAATGAAAGCCAATAAGTGATGAAATTTAGAGAGAAATTGAACATTTAATTTATAATATGTAGCTTTATTTTGAAATTACTTTAGTGAGCTATGTTAAAATGCAACAAAACTTATAATTTTTCTAACATAAAGTCTAAGTCGACATTTATAAAGTCTCCGTTTTGAACAACTCTGCAGAGTTGATCCCTTCCTGGCTCTCCACACAGTTTCATAATCCTGCTCATCACTAAAGAGGATTTATAGAGGACCCATGGAGTATTAAAAGGATGAAGTTCCAGCAATCAGCTCCCTCCACCAGTTCCTACCACCTTTGCTGGGTGTGACTAACACTACGTTTCTGGGGCACTGGCTTCTAGAAGACTGACGCAAACACCGACAATAAGAATGACACTGCCCTAGTAAGTGATTCCATCCCTTTCTGTCCTTATATCACTTGTGCTCAAAAACCTGCTTTCTGCAAGAGACTGCTTGTTTTTCCTGGTTTGTCATGTGTCCCAGAACTCCAAGGGAGGTAAAACACCTGAAATGACAGTAACATAACAAAAACAAGAAAACCCAGAAAACAAAACCAAACAAAAACCATTACCTCACCAGTAAAGAGGGAGGAAGCTTTCCATTTGGAGACAAGGGCAGGGAGGAGAGAAATATTTACTGCTTCTCAGAACCAAACTCCTCACATCATATTCTTAAAATCTTTTTGCAACCACTCCCCAACCTCACAAAAAAAAAAAAGCTCCAATAACTAGTAAAAAAAAAAAATTGCAAAATTAAAATGAAGGAAATCATCCCCAGTAATTCTTAGTTCTCCCTGCTTTTGCGCGTAAGGTTCACGCTGACAGGTATGCCATTAATTTTCTAGGTGAAGTTCCATTTCTGCCAATTCCATTTCAAAACTTACCTCCTCTGCAATGATTTTCCTGACCTCTCCATGAAGAATTAATCAGTCCTGCATCTGTAATTCCAAAATGCATTCTTCATAACCCTGTGGACCTGCCTCAGGGTTGCCCTGAGTTGTTTAAGTGCCTGTCTCCCTAAGGGGACTGTGGGCACTTGAAGCTAAATCCAGCCACGTGAGCGCCTCTGTATCATCTACTGCAACCCGGCTAGTTCACTGGCCACAAATGTGCTTTGAAGAGATTACTAAAACTTTTAGGGTAGCATGCTTGCACAGTTCCCTCTAGATATTCTTTGATTCTGCACTGTGTATATGGCAGAATAATCATGAAACATGATTTCTACAGCTCAGTTATGAACTATAGATCATTTTGAGAGTGTTAATATCATAACAGTTAGTTTAAAAAGAAAAGAGAAAGGACACACACATAAGGAACTCCAGTCCCTAAACTATACAGAAAAGAAACTTAACAAATACTCTTCTTACTTCCTACAAACTTAACATCTATCATGAATGTAATGACATTAAGAAATAATAGGAACGGAAATGGTAATATAAGAAAGCAGAGTAAACTGACCCTAAATCCAGGAAAAACAATAAAAAATAAAGTACAAAAAAATAGTTAAAAAGAGATGAATTTGTATCCAATAAGATAAAACAGATTCTTCTTTGTCTGTTCATGAGAAAGTGTCTCTTTCTCCAGAATTCTTGAATTTAGTTAGCATTTAATGTCATCATTCTTTAAAATTTTATGTAACTTTTCTTTATTCAAAATATTAAACTCTTTGAAGACAAGTATCATCCTTTTGATTCACTGATATCCTGGAAATGCACCGCTCAGTTCCACAAACCCAAAATGCTCAAAAAGTGTATTGAGAGGAAATGTTTCATCATCTTTAAATTACTTGAGTCTCAGGGAAAAAATTTGATAACAGTCTTTGATTAAAATCTCTGAGCTTTTATATTCATGTTTAATCTGTGTTAACAGATGAACTTTTCCATATTTTGAGGTATGTACAAAATATCGATAGCAATCTTTACATATAGCCTACTCTTGTGTACAAAAAATCCATCCAGTCATAAAAGAAGTTTTATGAATTTAGCAATATCGATGCTCTAAATAGATATAATCACACATGTTCTCTGGGGCAGAAAAGTTTACTAGTGCCTTATTTCCCTAAGTCATTAACATTATATATTTTAGGATCAATACTTACTTTGAATATCACCTTCAAGTGTTATGCATTGGTCTCAAAATTCTATGTTTGGAGGACACCTATTTGAAATTATTCCCAAGGTGTGACATAAAAAATCAATAATAAAATAATATTTTAAAACTAGCAATAGAATTGGCAAAGCCAGCAGGATTATTGAATAGGAAGGAATTCTATGTCTGTATCACTAGCTTGCTTGACTTTAATAGCATATTTGGCTTTGACATATTACTATATTTTTCAACAGTTCTGCTGATAATTGGGAAAAAACAATTATCTCCTAACAAACACACACCTTTGACACTATGTTTTTCCTTGTGTACATACACAGATTAAATCGACTGAAGATCCTCAGAGTCTATTTAGTTCCTTAGTCCACAGTCCTGTGGTGTTTGGGTATGAATCACTTTCATATTGCTTTGAGGTGGCCAGTAATTTAATTAGTCCCTGAGTTTTATTTCAAGTCCATAAATAGTGCTTGAATTACTGGTTCCTTTAAGTGCCAAAAAGAACTTTGTTTGGTATTAGCAAAAGCTGTAAAAAATGTTACATAAATTCAGTATAAATAAATAGAGGGTACATATTGATTTAATTCTAAAGAACTTTACAAAATGTGTGTAGCCAAAACAAATACAAAAAAAAGTAACTCCAATAATGCTTAATATTCCTTTTCAAGTAGTTGGTAATATGGGATTTTGGAGTCAGAATGATTTTAATTTGTAAACAATTAATTATATGGACTTCCTTGAACTTCTAAGTTTATAGACTATGATCTGAGCTGAGCAACATCATTTTCTTGCAGATGACCAGGTTTAATAATTAAAGGTCTTGGAAAGAATCTGAACCATGTGGCTTGGTTGTAGATAAGGTCAATGTCTTAGTCTCTTCATCGATGGAACAAACACCCAACTCCCACAATTTAAAAGGTGAGAGATTTATTTCAGCTCACAGTTGTAACTGGTGTCTAGGCAGAAAAGCCTGCCAGAAAGTCATAGCTGTGTACAAGCTGCTTAAATCATGGCGGCAGGAAGCAGAGAAGGAGAGAGAGAAGGGAGGACTCAGGGAGGAACACACACCTTCCCCAGTCCCCCAGCTCTTTGAGCCAGGATCCACCTTCCAATAGCACACTCAGCTACTTAGCTCACCACTGAATGATTCCACCCATCTGTACAGTGCCTTCGCCATCTAATCACTTTCTGCAGCCCGCCTGTGACAGTGAGACGCCTTTGGGGGACATCTGTGATCTAAACCGCAGCAGGCAAGAGCCTTTGCCCAAAGAAATGTCCCTCATGTTGCCACTGCTTTTTGTCTTTATTGTCAAACCGCAACTTTCTCGATGAACCATGAGCCAGTTTGGAGTGTGGCTCTTAAATGTCTGCTCCTACGTACTACAAAATACTATTTCTCCAGGCTATAGAATCTTCTAAATGAAATATATGTTGGAGATAAGAGGAAATGTTCTCTCTCCTAACTGATACTACAAGATATGTAAAGAAAAAGTGTTCTCCTTTTCCACACATTGGTGTCGAGTATTTGGCAACTGCAGGCTTGTGGAGGCTTTCCCCCTGACTGGCTGATGCTTGCAGCCCATCTAAATTTGCAATTGCCCTAAATGCTGAGTAAGGAGACAAGAAGCTTTGGGTGGCAGAGTTCTTCTGAGGTCACCCTGCCTATCTCCCTGCCTCCAGGCAGATTAGCACTTAGGCCAGGCGATTCCTAACAGTGCTCGCTATTTATAAACAGCTTCATGTAACTCCATTTTCATAACCCAGGTTAATGTTTACCCAGCTGTCCCTATATCCAGTCTCAATATGAAACAATAGGAATTAGAGTGATAAAATAAAATAAATTTTAAAATACATTCTAAGTTAAACTCGAGTTTTTGGGGTTTTTTGGTAACTTTTGCCCCTCACCCAAGGAGGTATTGTATTACAAGCGTTGATCAGTCAATTTTAGACCATACATTCATGCCTATATTCATTCATTCAGTCTAATTAACTCTGCATTTTCTAACACTTATTATTTTCCGAAATTTCCTTTATTTCATTTGTCATTCTGTGTTCTCTACTCTCATCTCGTCTATTGAATAAATGGTCCCAGAAGATAAGGAAATTATCAATTTAGCTTATGGCTCTCTCTCTCTCTTTCTCTCTCTCTCTCTCTCTCTCTCTCTAAATAGCTAGCTAGCTAGAGATCTACAGTATATATGCACATGTATATGTATATATAAACATATCAATATATATATCATATATATATCCATCTACACACATAGTGTACAGAGTCTGCCAAAATAATGTATACACATTTCAGGAAAAAATAAACTTGTATAAATATTTTAATACTAAATTTTTGAGATATCATGAGATCGATACAAGTTACCTTTGGCCTCTATAGTTATGAAAGGTGCTCAGAGCGGTGGCCTTTAGCTTCCAGACATTTATTAGAACGATGAACTGCTGCTTGGGTAACTTTGGTCATGGAGACTGCTGCACGTGCATTTTTAATTTCTTCTCTAAGGGCCGGCGGTGTAGTGGGATTTTTGTGATATACGACATCCTCTAGAGTATTATCCTCTTACGAGGGTAACATCATCTACTGAAAAACATCATACTATTTTACTTTTCCTGAATTATGCATAACATGTTTTGGCAGACTTTATATGTCTAATACACATAAGTGTATATGATCATATTATTTACCATATATACATATATACACATTATATTATCTAATATATATTAATGATACCATATAACATACTTATGTATATATATCAGATTATTAGTACGAACATAGCAGATAGGTGCCAAGTAGTTTAAATGAGAGAATACTTTGCACAGCAAGTTGATAAACTAAACAAGTATCTTTAAGAACCTACTTCAAACAAATCATTTTTGGATTATGAAGACTATGTGGCACTTCGGAAGATACATGCCAAAGTTAAATTGTGAATTGGTATGTTCCAATAGAGAGACACTTAATAATTTCACAGAAGACATAATTCTAAAAGATCCATCGCACTGAATTCTTACTGCTCTTCTCCCGGAGGTTGATTTGACTCACCACCTCAGCTTTTGTCAATGAATATGGCAGCATAAGCCCTCAGCCTTTTAAGGAGCAACAAACATTGTCTTTGGTTTACACAGCTTCTGGTGAGATTTATGGGACAGTTGTTCAGGAAAAATAGGTTCCATCTGAGCCAAACTTAAAAAGTTATCCCACCCTTGGAAAGAACGCAAAGTGTAACTAGTCCAAAAAACCATCAGGAAACCCACGGCCTTGTGCGTGTCCCACGGTGGTACTTTGGAAAGGTTCATAACCTCTGAAGTATATTCTATAAATCAGCGAATCCAAAACTCCATCAATCAAATGATGATTATGCTTTCTATCCAGACACTATGTGGCTTTAAATGTTGTATTCCAAAGATAATTTAGAAATCAAATTCCAGCAAGCATGGCTAATATTGTCTGGAACTGACAATATATTGTTTTAGAGCAGCCTCTGCACTGAATAAACATGTCACAATAATAACAGTTTAACAGGGGTTAATATCATATGCAAGCTGGTACTGTTTATCCTGTTTATCTCTTCATTGGTGTGACAGTAGCCCTAGTGGAAGCTCACGCCGATTTTAAGGCCATGTTAAACATTCTCCCTAGGGGTGTATGAATGATACATCCTGAAATGCGAGAACTGTCGAGGTGCTCATTGAGCATTCTGGCCACAGAGAGGCTTGTGCAACAGTCAGCAATGTTTCTATCAGAAAGATAAATCGATGATAGAACGGGAGTGTGTGTGCATCTGCTGAGAAAAGCAAAGAACAGTGGAGGAAACTGATTGTTTTTAATCTCCCCTTTATAGGAGGTTTTGTGCTTAAACTCTCGTCCCTTGAAATTACTTTCCCAAAGTGAAACCTTGGAGTAGGCTTCTATGTTACTCAATATTTCTCTATATATGCATAAATAACAAAATAAGACATTATTGATAATCTAAGCCTGTAAGCATCACGTGTCAAGGAAAATAAATATCTTGCATGGAACTATAAGAGGTATGAAAAATACACTTCTATTTTGCCCATACTTTATCAACAGCAACCACTTAGCAGTGGTGTGATGCAGTTATGTGGACTTTCTGATAGTTTCTTTTTCTGATATATGAATTTATGATTCGAGTCCATTTAAAGGTTACAGCATATCTCATCTCTTTTATCAAATGGTTTTCATGGCCCAAAGTTTTTACAAAGCCTCTTATTTTTGGGAAATGCATTATCTTTTTTTATTTTTTTTCAAGGGAAATTTGTTTGCACATTTGGTTTATATATATGGAGTTTATTAAAATGGTGTACCATATACTAGCAACTTAAAGATTTTGTTTCATTTTAAACATTCTTTTTTGGGGGGGCGGTGGGGATTGAACTCAGGGCCTTGTGCTTTGCTGTCCATTTCTTTATCCAAACTTGCCTCTGTCTTTTCTTCCGCCCTATAAACATCTTGACCCTTCAGGCTTTCTAGACCCTCCTTTTAGGAATCTGTCTGCCCCTTAAATTAGCTCATCCTTTATATTTTTCTCCCTTAATACCCAAATGCCAATCTGACCACATGAACAACATCTGTGACCCTTACTGTGGAGAATGCAAATCAGCAGACTTGAGAAAGGACAAAAGAATCCTGAGTTATACAGGTTCATTGTGCAATAGAGATATATGGCTAAGACTGAAAGTGATTGCTCTTTTTCTTGCAACTTTACAGGCTCCCATGCCTTTGTTACAAATGACATCAATGCCAGAGATGGTGCTGCCCACTTTGAACACAACAGCTCATTTACTCACTATAGAAACTCTTGTGAGGTTATCAGTTAATTGGGGGACTGCAACTCAAGACGTTACTTAACTCTTCCTACATTTTACATTTCAGGAGTCAGTTGACTTCACACCTCTTTCTATTAAACAAAACTACTTTTAGACACAGTATAAAATTGATTTTGGATTTTTCCCTCCTTCAAATGGATTTCCTAAGTTCCATTTTTTTTCTGTGCATTTCTTCACCATTTTTACAAGGTATTTCAGAAAGACTACTATGAGCTAAGAATAATGTTAATTTTTTTACATCATGTAATCTTTCTTAAAAATCTGATTAAAATATGATTATTCCAGATGAGAAAATCGGACTCAAAGATGTGGAGCTTCATTGCTGATGACGTAGCCAATGGCAGGCTGGAAATTTCTGGCACTTTCAGCTTGTTTTCTCAAGCACAGGGATGTGGTCAGCAGAAAATATGGGCCCGCCTGCTCTTCAGACATAATGAGGAGCAGGACCCTCGATGACAGAGGCAAGAGTATGGCTATGGTATGAGCGTTTGTGTCTCTATAAAATTTACATGTTGAAATCCCAGCCTCTATGATGACAGCGTTAAGATGTGGGGGATTTGGGGTTGGGTTGGGACATGAGGATATAGCCCACATAGACAACATTAGAGTGCTTTGTAAAAGAAGCTTGAGAGAGTTCCTTCTGCATTCTACCATATGAGGACAGTGAACAGACTTTCCACTAACCAGACACTGAGTTGGCCATTGCCTTGAACTTGGACTTACTAGCTTCAAGAGCTGTGAGAAATGAATTTATGCTGTTTATAAATTGGAGGAGCACTTGGTTATTGCAGCCTAAACAGACTAAGACAGCACCTTGGTACTGAAGAGTGTAGATGTTGCTGAAAAAAATCCCTGAAAATGTGGAACTTGTTTTGGAACTAGAGGAAAGGTAGAGAATAGAAGTTTTGAGATGTGTGCTGGAAAAAGACATAATAGGCAACTGAGGACTATTCTGATGAGGGCTCAGAAAGAGAGGAGAGCTTTACAGAAAGGTTTTATCTTCTCAGCAATTACTTAAATAATCCTAGGGTTTTTTGATGGGGGTGCGGGGGATCGAACTCAGGGCCTTGTGCTTGCTAGGCAAGTGTTCTACCACTTGAGCTACACTTAAATAATCTTAAGCAGAATGTTGGTGGAAATATGGACAGTAAAGACCATTCTGATGAGATCTCATGTGATGAGGAGGAACATGATACTACACAACAGACCTCCTTATTATAAAGTGATAAAGAGCTTGGCTGAATTGTGTCTTATTCTAGTGTTTTGTGGAAGGTAGAATTTGCTAGAGATGAAAATATCTAAGTGAAAGATGTGGTTTGATTTCTCTGAATTATTTACAGTAAAATGTTGAGAAGAGAGAAATAATGTAAGAAAGGAATTGCTATTTGAATTGGAAGCAGAATTTAAATATTTAAACATTCTCAGACTATCTATTCTGAAAAAAGAGAGAGAGCGAGCGAGCTTGTTCAGGAAAGATGAAGGGTGTAGCCAAATGACCATCTGATAAGATTAGTCAGCCATCTAAACACAAATCAAGACCTCTTTTTCAAGGCAAGGAAAGAATGACCTTGAAGCCAATTCAGAAATCATTGGGGCTCCCACTTGTCCCACCCATCACAGGCCCCAAATGCAAGTTTTAGCAAGTACAGGGCCACCAGAGAGCGCTCACCATAAGACAATGCCTAGTGAAGTAATGGGGGCAGATCTACCCCCAAAATCCCATTCTGGCCTACGATGCCAGCCTAGGACAGCCCTGGCCACACGACCAATGCCCAGAGCTGTGGGAGGTGGAGTTGCCATAGAAGACAACGTTGGGGTTGAGAACCATGCGTAGAGCAGCCATGGAGGTGGACTTGCTCTCAGTTCTATGAACAAGAGCACCCAAAGTCTTGGATTCCATTCCTTGCCTGACAGAGATATGGGGATAATACTTCCAGTGTGCCCCGAAGTCATGACCATCACCCCAGTATGTCCAGATCATAGCACTGTAACCTAAGTATACCCGGAGGGGAGAACATGAAGCCAAAGAGAATTATTTCTGTGCCTGAAAATGTAATGTTGTTTGTCCTGTTGGGTTTGGACTTGTTTGGAATCAGTTACTCCTTTCTTCTTTCGTGTTTTTCTTTGAAAGTGGAAATGTCTAGCCTATGCTGGCTCCATCATTATACCTTGGAAGCACATTAACTTCCTTCATGTCACAGGTTCACAGCTGAAAAGCAATTTGTCTTAAGATAGGCTGTAATTTGAGCCTCTCCCATGTTTGATTTAATTGATATTTAGATGAGATTCTGGGCCTCAGACTCTGGGCTCTAGGCTTTTGAGTTGATGCTGGAATGAGTCAAGACTTTTGAGGCTACTCAGATGGAGTGAATGTGTTTTGCGTATAAGAAGGACATGGATTTTAGAGGATCAGAGGCTGAAATCTCTGTTCTAAATGTTTCGTCTCATCTCCTCAAATTCATATGTTGAACTCCCAGCCCTTGGTCTGACAGTATCAGGAAGTAGGGCCTTTGGAAGGCACAGATCCTGTGGGCAGGACCTTCATAAAACAGGATACCTTACTGCTTCAGCCCTGCGAAGACAGAACAAAATGATATCCACATTTGAATCAAACAACAAGCCTTGCCGGACACCAAATCTGTTGGCATCTTGATTCTGGACATCTCACCCTCCAGAACTGTAAAATGAATTTCTCTTGTTTATAAGCCACCGAATTAGTTGCATTTTGTTAAAGCAACCCAAACAGACCAAGACAGGTACCCGACCCAACGCTGAAGGAAAAGTGTCCAAAAAGATGAAATTGTTTGTTGAGGATGAGTTCGTACAGGTGTTAGGAAAAAATGACACTCTGTGGAATTAAGGGCAAGAGATTCCCAGTTTCTTAGAGCCCATGTGTTGCTGGTAGCTGGGGACTAGAAGAGGAGCTGTAGACCTTTTCGCTTCTGAACATTTCTTATTATAATTCTGTAAGTAACAGCACAGACATTACAAAATTTTCCAAACATAACTGTCAAGAGTGATAGAAAAATAAATATCATTGTAGCAAAAATAATACTCATAATTGGAATATGTTAATGAAGACTTTGTTTCTATCTGTGTTTGACTCATGAAGAAGAAATATTGATGGGGATTAAAAGGTGGTCAGATGTCAGTTATAATGGGAAATAATTTTTAGTGAAAATCAGCAATAAAATGATTCTCTCACACAGCTACACTAAAATTCATTCACAAGTTTACCGCATGAAGTAATCTACTTCTGAAAATTTTTTAAGTAATGATTTGTTAAATGACTTTATGTCTTAAACCATTGGTAAACTGTTCAATCCTTGAAACCAGCATGCCAAGACTAACATTTACTTTTTGTTTCAAAAATTGCCATATTAGCCTTCTTGTAAATCTGGAATTATTCAAATCATTTTAAGTTAACAGCCTTAAGTCTGCGTTCATTGGTTAACTGCTTTGTATGTGAAAAGACAAACAAGATAAAGAAGAAAAACTTTTTATCAATTTTCCTGGTTTGCAACTAATCTTGAAATCATTTATTCCTGGGGAAATGGAATTCTTTTATCTCTAAAAATCATTTAATGTCATCCTTATTGATATTTTAAGTGGCTGCAGGAGTTTTTGGTTACTGTTGCTAATTCCCAAAACACTTAGAATTTGAATATCAAATATTTAGCAGAGTTAAAGAAAAATCTGAGAGGAGGGGAAAAAAGAAGGAAATGGACACTTGTAGTATTTGCTACTGGCCTGTGTCTTCCTTAAGGACATAGCCTGTGAGTTCTTTCCCTTTGCATTCTCAACAAGAAAGTGTACTTGGAAAGTACTACGTGCTCTATCGAATTGGTTGAAATGTTTTTAAAAATGCTATGTTTAAATTTTGCTTAATATTTTGTTGAAATTGTTGTTCAAGAAAAACTGTACAGATTGTTAAAGATCAAGAGCCAAGTCTACTCAAGTGTGTATGGAACATACATAGCTCCTAAAAGCAACTTCTTTTCCTTACAAATGAAAAATTTCCTGCTCTACCCTCAATGAAAAAGACTGTGTGATTTGACCCTTAGTAATATTCCATGACAGGCATCTCTGTGGACGTGGTCATGGATATTCACCTGATTTTATATGAAAGGATGTATCAGAAAGTTAGAAATCTGAACTTCCTCAGATCTACAACACGCTATCCCTGTGTGCCACCGCATCTATAAATCTTAGCTGCCACTTCCAGCATCATGTAGATCTATTCATCAATGGTATAAATTAGAGTTTCTCAAGATAAAAAAGATCTTCTCTCTTCATCTGTTCTGTTACTCTCCCTTCTAGCATGCCCTAAGTTTCCAAAGCTATAATTATCTTTCCTAATTGCCTTGAAAGTGGCAGGAGAAAGGTCAATTAGCACTGTCTGTACTAGACAGGAAAGTGTTGTTTGGTTTCTATTCTCTGCACTTCATTTGATTTTTTTTCTAAATGTGTTTTTGAGACTTAGCAGAGACTTAACTGAGCAACTGGGCACAAGGAGAACAACCCAATCAAATAATGAAGTGATTAGCTTTGTATTATTTCAAAAGGGCTAATTATTACCTGTATAAAATATAATTGAGCCTATGGCTAAATTTACCTCTAACCCATTTTCTAAGTGTTTCCCTTAGTGCCACAGCTCGATTGTACTAATCTGTACATTACAAATATCTTCTTATTGGAAATTGATTCTGTAAGATTTCAAAGCAGAAATTCATAGGTAGTTTACCTATTCTGTGCTTGGTACAATCCTTTCTGAAAGGGGTTATGTCTCATGTCTACTAAGGCCAAGAGCATAAGGTAGGAAAAGAAGAAGCTTAGAGAATACAGTGAACACCTTCAGGATACAGAAAAGGGGCCTCAGAAGCATGAAGGCCTGGGTGGGTTCCTCTTCTTTTATGGAGAGTCCTCACATTCTAAAATGCAATGGACATTACTGAGCTGAATTAAGATTCTTCCACCAGTGTATGTTTAACTGGTTTTTATACATTTTGTTTTAAGCAAATTGCCCCCTCCCCCACTGAACTTTTGTTTGCATGCTTTCAAGTTAGTTTAAGAACTGTTAAAGTGGTAGACTAGAAAAGTGCTGCAGTCTTGGTGCATGTGAACTTAATGGTGTTTTCATGGTTTTCCTATTGATATGGTGACATTTATTCCATGCCAAAAAGTAAGTAAAACAATGACATGCTGAGTGAACATATTAAAGCATACTGCCAACATGTACTGATAAAAAATAAAAATTGAAAAAAGAAAGTATAAGGGAGGCAAAATTTTACTTCCTCCCTTTGAGGGTTTTGAGTGAGGCCAAGAATTAAATTGATGTAAAACAGACATATAGGAGGAAAGTAAAAACATTTAATAGAAGTTTTATGAGACATAGGCAACCTCATAAGAAAACTAAAACAAAAGCCTAAATGATTTTACATTAATTGAACAAAGAACAGCAGTTGTGGAAAAGTAACTAAATTATGTGGAGAGGCTAAAGAAGGATAAAACAATGTTAACAGCATCTTTTTGAATAGAATTATCTCAGCTTTGACTCCTCAACGAGAAATGTTCCTTTTCTCCTGGACTGGGAGGGCAACATTCATATGGAAGATTTTAACTCCTTTTGGGGGGGGGGATAAAAACACCCTTCTTATCCAGGCATTTTTCAAGTGCCTTACGCTAAAAATAATTTTTATGGTGGTTTATTTGGGGGAGGGCATATTCTGTAACCCTTCAAAAGTAGTGTTGATTTCTCAGCTAAAGATGAAGGCACTTTAATAACCACAACTTGCTGCACTCCATCATCAAGCCTGTGTTTCTAAACACCGCCCTTATGCAGTGTTCCTCAAACAGGAAAATAGCACCCATCTGGGAAGGAAGAAACAGGCTAGGTACAAGAATAGAAAACAGGTAGTGTAAACTGAGATAAGTAAAGCAGGAAGAGAAAGATGAAATATAATTAAGGGGGCAAGGGTAATTTAAGACACTTCCAGAAAAGAATAGTGTTAAAAACATTAGCTGCCATCAACAAAGCAATACAAATGTAACATAAATGAATCTCTTCTTGTAACAACACAGTAAGGTAGAAACTGAGCTCATATTTCTACATTTTGTGTGTGATATTATTGCATATCTTTGGAAACTGAGATGGAGAGAAATATTACCTCGAAAGAAACAGAGCCTAATAAGCATAATCATGTATTAAATTAAGAACACACATAGGCAAAGCATCTTTATAGATGTTGTAACTGCCTAATTAAGTCTTGTTTAAAAATAAGACATTTCTATTTACTTTCCATTTCCTCTAATGAACTCGTTTTGTTCAAAAACCATCAGGTATATGAAAATAATATAATAAATAAGTCATAAAAATGTGTTGATATTCCAAGATAAAATTTACAAAAGAAATGCTCCTTGACTTTAAGGGACTTATTTAAAAATTCTAAACTTAAGCAAGATTATATGTACATGTGTTTACCTGAAATCCAGTATTAGGAAATATGAAGTAAACTAAGGTATCTAGTAAAAATGATAATTAATGTCGTTTTCGGGAGGGGGTGGCATTATTAGCGGGTCTTGTTTGGGGAGATGTTAATCTTTATCTGTCACTGGAACAGAAATCACAGTTTGTGCTTTAACACTATTAGCTTTTTTATTACAGCTAAAAATGGCAGGGGAGGTTTTCTGATCATCAACAATGAGCAAACCTCTTGTTTAACTATCTTTCCCCTTTTTCTTAATAAATGAAATAAATTCCCTAGTGAAAAATACTGGCTCTTTGGTCATAAATCATGTCTTTCTCTTTCAGGGACAACTTTGTGTGAAGATGTAGCCAAATTTCACTCTGAATCCTTTGTGCTTTCCAGTGGTGGTGGTGACATTTTCTCCTGGAAGAAATTAAATTTGCCTTCACCTAGCCCTTCAAAGTGATGAGCTTCGCCTCTCAGCTGCTGGTTCTCCTGGCAGAGCTCCATTCCTCGGATGAGGTGATGCATCACTGTGACATGCAGAACCGGTTTCCAAGGCACTTACTTCCACACCGCACTGGGTAGCTTTCCGCTGCTGGCTGGGGCCCACGACTGCTTGCAGATAGAGCATGCACAGGCTTTTGAGCAAGGACTGTTTCCACAGTGTCTTTTTGACTGAGACATAGACTCTTAAATTAAAATTTCCTTCACTGCAACAGAATGCACGAAAGAGTTGGAGAGACGTATGCAGACAGCAGAGGAGGTGCCAGTCTTCCCCATTCCAGTGGGAAAGCAGAGCAGCGTGTCTGAGCTAGACCAACAGATCATGCTGGTACAAGATTCAGAATTTCAGAGATTTCTTTTCATTAATAAGACCATTTCCTATACAAGGAAATGTCCACTGTTACTAAAGCAAGTATGTGTGTCTTGCTGACCTATTTCTGTTTAAATCTGAGGTGCCTACACCCCTTCTGTGTTTGGTCCAGCTCAACCACACCCAGGGTAAGCACATCTTTGTGTGGAATAATGAGGCCTCAGGGGAATGTGAGCAGTGTTTTTCTGTCTCAGTTTTTTCCCTCATAATAAATTCTGTATTATATTTATACTCTGTGGCATTGCGCTGTGTGTATTCACATCCACCTCACCCTGAACATCAGCTTGCCTCCCAGGCTGCAAGCATTTTCAATTCATTCACTGCTTTGCTTTGCCACCCACTCGAAGGTAAGCAATGGGCACGGAAATCCCTCCAAATCCTGGGAAAGGTCGAGCCAGTGAAATTCACTTCAGGACATTCAGCTTGAATACTACACTCCTTGATTTCTTTCTTTTCCTAGGCAGAAATCCAATTTTTCTAGGCAAATTGGATTTAGGATCGGAAGTGACCAAAAAGGAATGGAATGACCCCAACACCTGTTATTTCTTGTCTAGTCCTGAACCCAGAAATCTGGTAGCATATTAACAAAATCACAGTCATAGTTAACAGTATTGTTAATTATACGAAACTTAACTTATTCACGACTATTAAAAAATATGTTTAGGGCTGAGGATGAAGCTCGATGATAGAACACTTGCCCTGTATGCATGAGGCCCCCTAGATTAAATAGTCAGCACTGCAAAAGAAAAAAAAAAAACAGGAAAGAAGGAAGCAGGGAGAGAGGGAGGAAGGGAGGAAGAGAAAGAAAGAAAGAAAGAAAG